>VMDO01009590.1:0-76380 GCA_007922755.1 Pedetes capensis | reverse complement strand
ACTCGAGGCTTGAATTTTTTCTTCACTTCCTTAAGCTTGAGAAACACAGTGTGTATTCTTTCCATTTGGTTTTCTGCCTCCAGCTCCTCGCACATGTTATTATAATATTTGTTTTTGTCTTCTCGAGCTGCCTTCTGAAATCTTCTGTTTAGTTCCTTAACTTCATCATGTCTTCCTTTTGCTTTAGCTTCTCCACATTCAAGGGCAAGATCCAGTCTCTCTTTTGACATGTAATTTGGTCTTTTTGTTGTTGTTGTTATCTTTTAAGGAACTTTTTGCTTCCTTCTTGAATGATATCTTTTATGTCATGCCACAACTCTTCTGGTCTCCTGTCATTTGTGTCTAATGCATTAAACCTATTTTTGACGTGGTTTCTGAACTCAGGTGGGATATACTCAAGATCATACCGTGGCTCTCGTACACTTGTTCTAATTTTCTTCAGTTTCAGTTTGAACTTGCATATGAGAGGTTGATGGTGTGATCCACAGTCAGCACCTGGTCTTGTTTTGACATTTTGTACAGAGCTTTTCCATCGTCTCTTTCCACATATGTAGTCAGTTTGATTCCTGTATGTTCCATCTGGTGAAGTCCATGTGTATAGTCTCCGTTCATGATGTTGAAAAAATGTATTTGCAATGAAAAGGTCATTGGTCTGACAAAATTCTACCATGCGATCTCCAGCTTCGTTTCTGTCACCAAGACCATATTTTCCAACTACTGAGCCTTCTCGTTTGTTTCTAGCCTTTGCATTCCAGTCACCAGTGATTATCAGTAGGTCTTGATTGCATATTTGATCTATTTCCGATTGCAGAAGCTGATAAAAGTCTTCCCTTTCTTCATTTGTGGCCTTAGTGGTGGGTGCATAAATTTGAATAATGGTCATATTAACTGGCCTTCCTTGTAGGCGTATGGATATTATTCTATCACTGACAACATTGTCTTTCATGACAGATCTTGAAATGTCTTTTTTGATGATGAATGTGACCCCATTTTTCTTTAGTTTATCATTCCCAGCATAGTAGACCATATGATTGTCTGACTCAAAATGGCCTATGCCGGTCCATTTTAGCTCACTGATGCCTAGAATGTCAATGTTTACATGCTCCATTTCTCTTTTAACAATTTCTAATTTTCCTGGATTCATACTACATACATTCCATGTTCCAATTATTAATGGATGTTTACAGTTGTTTCTCCTAATTTTGAGTTGTGCCACATCAGCAAGTTGAGCACCCTGGAGTTTTCCTCCATTTCCGTCATCACGGTAGACTCTACTTGGAGGAGGCAACTCTTCCCCAGTAGTCTTTTGAGTGTCTTCCAACCTGGGGACCTCATTTTCCGGCACTATATCTGACAGTGTTTCTTTGCTATCCATAGGGTTTTCAATGGCTAGTTGTTTCGGGAGTGGCTCGCCAGGTCCTACTGCCTAGTCTGTCTTAGTCTGGAAGCTTAGCTGAAAACCTGTCCACCATGGGTAACCTTGCTCATATCCAAGGTTACAGTGGCAGAGCTCTCAGCCTCATCACAATACGCAAGCCCCCACAGTGCAGCAAACTGACCTACGCAAGAAAATTATATATATATATATATTATATATAATTACATATAATTTATATATTATATTATAATTTTTATATATAATATTATATATATAATTTAGATATATATATAAAATTTGGTAAACATAAGCAGAGCAATAAGAAGTAATGAGCCTAAAAGATTTAAAGTATAATAAATAGAAAAAGAGGGATACAGAAAAACCCAGAGGCTGAAAAAGATAGAAAAAAAACTATAGAAGAAACAAGTTGGAGATTACATTAGAATAAAAGGAAATGAGGAAATAAAAATTAATAATGAGAAGATGGTAAATATAAAACACAAACAAAAAGAAAAACAAAACAAAATGAAACAAACAAACAAAAAGAGGCAGACATCAAGTTGCTCCTCCTAAAGT
This sequence comes from Pedetes capensis, assembly GCA_007922755.1. Taxonomy (NCBI): domain Eukaryota; kingdom Metazoa; phylum Chordata; class Mammalia; order Rodentia; family Pedetidae; genus Pedetes; species Pedetes capensis. Next base: position 74,426 of record VMDO01009590.1, on the reverse strand, counting down.
CCAATGTGTCTGGGACATGAAGCAGCAGGATCTTGAGCCCCAAGCCAGAGGCAGCCTGTGCAACTCAGTGTGATCCTGTCTCCAGTCAGAAATAAGAAAAAGGCTCTATATACTATACTGTCCCTGTATAGCAGGAAGGAAAATAGGTGAAAAAAATGAAAACAAACACACAAAAATCTCAAAACAAATTTAAAAAAAAGAAAAAGAAAAAGAAAAAAGAAAAAGAAGAGAAGGTATTGTAAGAGCTTCTTTCTGTGGCCTCCAGTGTTGGAATCTGTTAGGTGGAAGTGGTAGTCAGTTCAGGATAGAGTCTTTTTATCTGACCAAGGCTCAGAGTGGATAGTCTCTGTAGTTCTATTTAGGAGATGGAATCCTCTCTTTTCCCCAGTGGGTGGGGCTTGCTTCTGAGCAACATTTCCAAGCCTCTTGCAGCCTGAACGTCTCATCATCTCTCTATTAACTGTAACATCTCATTGGAAGTGTGTAGCACACTGGGGCTGTGACATGTCACCCTCAGGTTCTCCATGGGTGATAATTCTTTGTTTTCAGGCTCTTTGGGTAGCTCAATTACACTATAGGTTTCCTTTCAAGATGGCTGCTCTTAAAAGTCCTCCAAGACATGGGGCATGGAGAACATAGTCACTTACCCAATGTTGAACCCCTCAGTCAGGGAGAGCCACTGTCTCAGTAAGTCCCTAAAAGAGTTCAAGGTCTGCAAGGTCTGTGGGCTTATCTTGTGGTACTGAAAGTGAGAAGGCCCGAGGTTTCTGGCTCACTTCTTTGGATGAGGGCTTCCTTTCCCCTCATCCACTGGAAGCCATGGCTGCAGATGTGTCCTGATCAGTTGCTCTTGTTTTTCAGCAATGTTCTGCTATCGGGGACCCTCTAACAATCTCCTTTGTGATTTTTCTGCTTCTCCTGACTTTCTTTCTTTGGAAAAGACTCCATTCCCTCCTATTCTAACTCCTTTGTTTTACCTCATCACACAGAGGCTGCCTTCAGTCCACCATCATAAACTAGAACTTCCACAGTCTTCTTTTTCAGTAGATGAGTTTTCAACAAATGGTGTAGGTAATGATATGATCTTCCCTTCCTCCTCCATTCCCCTCACTCTCTTCACTAGAGGAACAAATTGAGACATTTATTTATAAGTCACTAATAAATCATTACCTGCAGCAGTAGCCCTGTGGCACCCGATCCTGTCAGATCTTAGAAGCTAAGCAGGGTTGGGCCTGGTTAGTACCTGGATGGGAGACCACCTGGGAACACCAGAATCTGTAGGCTTAGGAGAAGGACCTGGCAATCCCCTCCCAAAAATCAATCTGCCATTGAAAACCCTATGAACAGCAGAGGAGCACTGACAATAGTGTTCCCCCTGTTGTACAGAGGGTTGCTATGAGTTGGATACCGACTCGATGACACCTAACAAGAAAAACAACAATAAATCATTACCCAACATGTCTGTCAGCTTGTCTTACTGTGGACGCTTGCATGTGGCTGCGATGCTGAAAGCTATGCCACTAGTATCTTAGAGCCCAACAGGGTCATCCATGGTGGGCAGGTTTCAGTTGAACTTTCGGACTAAGACAAAGTAGGAATAAGGACCTGGAAGCCCTCTCATGAAAGAATTGGCCAGTAAAAATGCTGTGAATAGCAGAGAAGCACTGTCAAATATAGTGCTGGAAAATGAGCCTTCTAGGCTGGAAGGAATTCAAAAGATGATGGCGGAAGGGTTACCTCTTCAAAGTGGAGGCAATCTTAATGATGGGAATGGAGTGAAGCCCCTCAGACCTCCATTTGCTGATGTGGTACTAAAAGTGAGATGGCTCAAATTATGGCTGCAACAATGGCCTCATATATAAAAGAAGATTGTGTATATGACACAGTGTTGGGTAATGTTTCATTCTGTTACACAAACAGGTGCTATGAGTTGGGTCCAACTTGATCACACCTAACAACAATAAATCATTCATCTTACATTTTCAACCTAAGTGACTCCATTAACTCTTCACCTTTCACTTGAATGCTGAACTTCAGGTATGAAAATAATGAAAACTTTCTAATGAGACTGAGAGAAAATGAACACACATTTCTGGTGTCTAGGGTATGATTTTCAAGACTACATAAAAATTTTAGATTAAAAATTTACTACTTATAAACTTAGTAACATTGGTTATACCTGTTGTAAAAGATCTCTTTAAAGTATGGAAAAATAAAGATGTCACATTGAAGACACCTGACTCATGTCATAGTATTTTCAGTCACATCATATAGTTGTGAAAGCTTGACACTGAGTAAGGGAAATAGGAGAAGAATTGATAGTTATGAATTATGGTACAGGAGACAAATATTGATCCTACCATTGACTGCCAAAAGAACTAGCATATCTGTCATAGAACAATTGCAACTAGAATGCTCCTTGGAAGCAAGGATAGCTAGACTGTGTCTTACATATTTTGGACATGTAGTCATGAGTGTCCAATCCCCGGAGAAGGACATCATGTTTAAGAGAATGGCATGTTAATGAAAAAAAGGAAAACTCTCAACTAGATGGATTGACAACAGTGTCTGCAACAATAGGTTTAAACATAAAAAAGATCATGTGCTTGATGCAAAATCAGAGAGTGTTTTGTTCATAGGGTCCCCACTTGATGGTAACTAACAACAACAACATCACTACTGCTGTTAGTAGCTAATATTTATTGTGCATGTTGCATATGACAGTCTTTAAGCTATATATGATACTATGAGCTAGGAAATACTATGCTTTTCATAAATAGCAAAAATAATTAAAATTATACAAATTTATCAGCTAAGGATTGAACAAAGCCATACCACTGTGACATTCAATCCCATTAGATCTTGGAAGCTAAGCAGGGTCAGGTCTGGTTAGTTCTTGGATGGAAAACTGCCTGTGAACACCAGACATTGTAGTTTTGGGAGAAAGACCCAGCAACCCACTTCCAAAAACCTATCAGCCATTGAAAACACTATGAATAGCAAAGTCGCACTAGCAATACTGTTTTACTTGTTGTACATAGGGTCCCTATGAGTCGGACACCTACTCGATGATATGTAACAACAAGGATTGAGCAAACTGTGGGTCCACAGTCCTTCATTATTGCAGACATAGAGGAAATAGATTATTCATGGAATTGTAGGATTGAGGCAAATGTAATCCAGAGAGATTTAGTGATTTGCTGAAAATTACAAACAGAATTCATTAGAAAACGGAACTAGAAACCAAAGTTTCTGTATTCTAGTCCAATTTATCTTCCATGTTGCTCGCCCTAATTAAGAGCAGTAAGATCACTTTAAGCAACTACTATGTTTATTGCTTGTTAAGGAAAATGAGCACCACCTTCCACATATGAAACTTAATGGTGCTAATGAGAAGATGAGATGTACAAAACCGAACTGATTACAAGACAGACAAGTCAGGGCACTGTAAACATTCGCATTTAACTGCCAAGACTATTTCTTCAAGTATTTTTACTTTAATTCTCTTTATTTGTTAAATCTTTCTCTATTATATTTTGTAATGGAAAAATGAGGATATATTTATCTAAAAATTCCAGAGTTGTAGTCAGAAATAAAATTCTGAAAGTAAAATTGGAGAAATTTTAAAGAGGATAAAAGATTCTGTTTCAAGGTGGACTGAGTCAAGTCTTTGGCACTCACTTAATAAAATACTTGTAGCTCTATAAAAACAATGGCGGAGTGAGCCTGACCTTTTGCTCTCATAGTGACACCTCTGAATGGTGCCCTGTGGCCTCCCAGAGGAGCAGATTGTCAGGTCTTTGCTGGCATGCTGTGAGTTGAACACCTAGAAGAAATCAGGCCTCACACCTGCGCTGAATCTCATTCCAGACAGTTCTCTATGCCCTACAAAAAATGTGTTATGCCAGCTGAGTTTCTTTTCCCATAAACAATTAGTATTATGTTTCAAAAATTTCTTTCCTTTGTCTCAATGTTCCTAAGTTGCCTTAGGATAATATGTCACTAGTTAGAATCAGCCTTCTATTTTTGAGGCAAACACATATTGCAATTTGATTCTTAAATGAACATTAATGTCTTCATTTATGATACATAAACAGACTAATGTCTGTAGACATATGTGATGTCTTTTCCAAATATGCGTGATTAATATTCTCATTTTACTCAGCACTGAAACTCATGCCTAATTTACTATTTTCATTTTACTACTGCCAACTGCTTGTGCTTGGGTCTTTTGCTGCCTCTGTCCACCATTTGTGATCCTCCTGGATTCTGGTCAGAACCAGACAGAAATGAATGCTCACCTTGGCCTTTCCTCTCCACAGTTAGATGATTTGTCCAGGCTACAGTATTCCTCTCAGCCTCAAAATATTTCTTTGAAAATCAGTAAAATCTGACAATCTCAAAAGATTATTGTTATTATTGTGAAGATTATTATTGACATATCATATTGACTTATCATCTTAAGATACTGATAATGTTGGTCAGATCAATGAATAGACAACAGTTCATTAAGAATTTCCTCCTCTTCATGAAATAAATTGTTGCTATAAGCAGTCTTATTATCTTTTCCCTGATTTTAAAGCATTTGTATTAAGGTCATTAAAGATAGAAAGTTTTATACACCTAAGTATCCCCACAGTCCCTAACATACTGCCTTATGTAATTTGATACATACATATTTTTTTCAGGAGGACAGATTGCTTAGGTAATTTGACAGATATTTTCTTTTAGTTTGGTGTAGAGCAATAGCTTTTTTAATACATGGATATTTTGCATTGTCTGAAGAAAAGTTTGGCTATCATACATGAGGGGTGCTATTGACATCTGTTAGCATGGGTTAGGGATGCTATAAAACATCCTAAAATATGTAGTATATACAAACAATAAGGAATTATCTGGCCCCAAATGCTAATATTGCCAACCTTGATAAACCCTGGTATTGTGGAAAATATGACTTTGGAGTCAAACTTAGGTGTTAATCCCCACTGGGTTGTTCACTTGCTCTGTGATTTTAGTCAAACTACTTGAGTTTTCTGCATTTTAGATTCCAGCACTATAAAATAAAGATATTATTTTATTAGGATAATTAGATAAAATGATTACATAAAACATATATTTCAATGCTTGGGCCATAGAAAGTACTCAAATATACAAGTGTGAACAAAATATATAGTGAATGCTTAAATTAAAAATAATTTATTACAGCAAAAGAGATATTGCCATTAGTCTCCCTCAAAATACTCCCCTGGCTTCAAACATACTTATATCCTCCTTCTTGCCACTTTCTGGAGCAGTTCTGGAAATAATCTTTCATGAGTGTCTTTGGTTTTATCCTCCATCATGACAATGTTCTGTGTCACAGATTGCTTTTGGTATGGTTGTTTTTGTTAGGTGCACTTAAGCTGGTGTTCAATTCAGTGACCCTAGGTAGAATGGATGGGAGAAGGACCTGGCAATCCACTCCCAAGGCAATCCCGAAACAGCCATTGAAAACCCTATGAGGGTAGCTATGGGATACCAATAGAGATGTTTCAACAAACAGATGCAGGAGGTGTTAACATGTTTATGCCAACAGATTTTGAAAACAGCTACTTGGCCAACTGACGGGAAGAGATCCATATTTGTGCCTATTCCCAAAAAAGGGGATCCAACTGAATGCGCAAACTATCACACAATATCATTAATATCACACACCAGCAAAATTCTACTAAAGATCATTCAGAAGCGACTGCAGCAGTATATAGACAGGGAATTACCAGAAAATCAAGCGGGATTCTGAAGAGGGCAGGAAACCAGCAACATCATTGCTGATGTCAGGTGGATATTATCTGAAAGCAGAGAATATCAGAAAGATGACTATCTATGTTTTATTGACTATGCAAAAGCATTTGACTGTGTGGATCATAACAAATTATGGATAACACTTCGGAAAATGGGAATACCAGAACACATAATTGTGCTCATGAGAAATCTGTACATGAACCAGGAGGCAATTGTTCAAATAGAACAAGGAAACACTGAGTGGTTTAAAGTTGAGAAAGGAGTGCGTCAGGGCTGTATACTTTCACCCTATCTCTTCAATTTATACGCTGAGCAAATAATCCGAGAAGCTGGACTTTATGAGGAAGAATGCGGCATCAAGATTGGAGGAAGACTCATTAACAACCTGCATTATGCAGATGACACCACTTTGCTTGCTGAAAATGAAGAGGATTTAAAACATTTACTGATGAAGATCAAAGATCGTAGCCTTCAATACGGGTTACGACTAAACATCAACAAAACAAAAAGCCTTATGATTGGGACAGCATGCAACTTCACAATAAATGGAGAAAAGATTGAGGTTGTCCAAGATTTTACTTTGCTTGGCTCTATAATCAACACCCGTGGAAGCAGCAGTCAAGAAATCCAAAGACGCATTGCTCTAGGAAAAGCTGTGGCAAAAGATCTCTTTTAGAGTATTGAAAAGCAAAGATGTCACAATGAAGACGAAGGTGTGTCTGACTCATGCCATGGTATTTTCAGTGGCATCATATGGTTGTGAAAGCTGGACACTGAACATGAGAGACAGAAAAAGAATTGATGCTTTTGAATTGTGGTTCTGGAGACGTCTATTGAATATACCATGGACTGCCAAAAGAACCAACAAATCTGTCCTAGCAGAAGTACAACCACAGTGCTCCTTGGAAGCAAGAATGGCCAAACTGCGTCTTACATATTTTGGACATGTAGTCAGGAGAGATCAATCCCTGGAGAAGGACATCATGTTTGGAAGAGTGGCAGGTCAACGCAAAAGAGGAAAACCCTCCACCAGATGGATTGACACAGTGTCTACAACAATGGGCTTAAACATAAATAAGATTGTTTGCCTGGCACAGAATCAGCAAGTGTTTAGATCTGCTGTACATAGGGTCGCTATGAGTCGGACTCGACTCGACGACACCTAACAACAACAACAAATGAGTCAGATACTGACTCGATGGCACCTAACAACAACAACATGTACAATGGACAACACAGTGTTGTTAGTGCTTCTCTGCTATTCAGAGGGTTTTCAATGGCTGATTCTTTCTTGGGAGTGGGCTGCCAGGTCCTTCTCCCAAGTCTACAGCACCTAGTATTCCCTGGTGGTCTCCCATCCAAGTACTAACCAGGCCTGAACCTGCTTAGCTTGAGATCTGCTGGGATCAGCTGCCACAGTGGTAAGGCTGCAGGCTTTCAGTATGGTAATTACTACCAAATAAAAACATTATTGTGTATTTTGTTCTACCTTATTCACAGGACCTGGCACTGTGTGGCTTCTTGTTCCCCACAGTCAAAATGACCCTGGAAGGTAAGTGTTTTGAATAGATTTAAGATGTTGAGGCAGCCATGACAGGGCAACTAAAGATACTCATGAAAGAGGACTTCCAGAACTGCTTCAGAAAATGGAAAGATAGCTATACATCAGACAGAGGATTAATATTTACAATATATTAAGAGCTAAAAAAAAAAAAAAACAACCAAAAGACCAAACTATCCAATCAAAAAATGGGCAAAAGAGCTGAACAGATTTCTCAAAAGAAAAAATACAAATGGCTGACAATCATAAGAAAAAAAAGTTCAATCTCCTTAGCCATCAGAGAAATGCAAATCAAAACAATGTTGAGATACTATCTCACCCCAGTCAGCATGGCTAGCATCAATAAAACAAATAACAACAACAAATACTGGGGAGGATGTGGGGAGAAAGGGACACAACTACACCCATGATGGGAATGCAGATTAGTGCAACCACTATCGTAATCTGCATTGAAGTTCCTCAAAAAAATAAGAATAGAACTATCATGTAACCCGGCTGTACCACTTCTGAGTCTATACTTGAAGGAATGTACCATAGAGATACCCATACATCCATTTTCATTGTGGCATTATTCACATGGAAACAGCGTAGGGATCCATTATCAGATGAATGGATAAGGTCATTGTGGTACATACACACCATGGAGTATTACTCAGCCACAAAGAAAGATAAACTTATGGCATTTACTGGAAAATAAATGGAACTAGAGATCATTGTTTTAAGCAAAATTAGCCAGACTCAGAAAGATATACATCACAAGTTTTCTCTCATATGTGGAAGATAAAATTCAATATACATTCAATATTAAATCATATAGGTCATGAGAGTAGAAAGAATCTATGTAGGGAATAAAGATGGACTAAAGAAAAAGAGGAGGGAACAAGAAGAAAGGGCAATGGGAGAAAAAGAAAGGAAATACCATATATGTTGCCCATTAGGCAAAATTGACACACACACACACACAAACACACACATACACACGTATATACAGACAGGTAGATATACACACAACCAAGACATACAAGTAGAAAGGGGACTATTGGCGGATTGGGAGAGGATAGGGAGGAAGGTACGTCATAATGAGACCCATTACATTGTACATTAAGACTGCTAATAATAATAATAATAATAATAATAATAATAATAATAATAGTGACAAGAAGCCAAGGAAGAGTTTTGAGGAAGGATTAATGTATAAAGTATTACTATAATTCTTTTTTAAAATGTAAACATTCTTCATATTTTTCAATCATACCTCATATATGAAGTTGCATCTTAAAGTTCTCATATATAAAATATTATAAGAATCTAGACAGTAAGAGGTAGATAAAATGGATTCTTGTTTTAATAAGAGATCTTTGGATCTTAATAAAGGATATTAATAAGGCTCAGGTTATTTTCTGGAAAGACAAAGAGAGGCAGTTCTCATCAAAAGTGTGCTGAAAAAGAACATGAATAAATTTCACGCCTTCTGCTCGTGGCCACTGTGAGCTACTTGTTGCCTTTGCCTCCCAAACACAGACCACTTTAAGTGAAGCCGAAGCATGTCAAAGCACTGATAGAGAAGATGTTAATTCCACTCACTCCCTAAGCTCAGCAAATATCCATAAAATTGAATGTTTGCTTAATTGATTTCACAGAATCACAAAGGCTTACTTTTACCAAGATTGTTATAGTGAGACTAAAGCCTCCAAAGGAGACTGTGAGCATCCAAAGAATCTGGCACAAGCACAGTGGCCCAGCAAGCACATCTGCATCCGTTGGGACCCACTCGGCCTTCTCCAAAGACCTGACCCAACCAATGCTAATGGTGACGTAGACCAGGGGCACAGGATACTTCAATTGTTCTTGCTCTGTGATGAAGCCCACAAGGGCTTAGGGGCTCCAGGAGAGCCTGGCTGAAATCCATGCAGGCAGGGATGTCCTCTTATTCATTTAAAAAAACTTAGGACAGAAATAGTCCCTGGCAAATACTAAGATCTTAATAAATACTTACTGAACAGTCTCACAGAAACCCTGAAACAGAACATTCCAGTCATATGTGACTCTGTTTCTGAGAGGAAGAAGCCTCTGGGCAGAAGCCAAGACAGTCTTCTACAGAGGGCATGTGACCTGTGTGGAGGTCTTTGAACTACAAGATTCTTGACCACTGTAGAAACACTCCTGAAGGATACTGCCTTCTCTAGGGAGTAAAGCTGAAACTCTTACGTGAAAGGGACAACTGCCAAATCAAGGGGATCCCATTCTCCACATTAGCGCCAAAGGAAACCCCTCTTAGAAATTACAAGCCAGAGAGAGACATAGCCAGATTCCATTGAAGGCAATACCTAAATAGCAGACTTAATGATTTCTCCCTTCAAAGCATGAGCTAATAACTAATACTTGTTAAGTATTTACCATCTCCTACACACAGAGAGAAGTACCTTTCAAACATTCTTTTATTTTATGCTCATGACACCCTGTGATATTGATGTTTATAGTCATCCTCAATCTATAGAAGAGAAAATCTAGTCTAGAGAGGTTCAATGCTTTTCTCAAAGTCACAAAATTAATAGTAGTTATGTCAGTATGAATACACGGCTTAGATTCTGTGCTACTAAACAATATTGTTGATATACTATTCAGAGAGTGGATTCTCAAAGTCATATATGTTCCATACATATCAAATTGGCCCTCCAAAAGTAATGCTTCTGGGCTGTACACAGTGGCACATGCCTATAATCCAAATGACCTGGGAAGCAGAGGCAGGAGGATACTGAGTTCGAGACAAGAGGCAGGTTGTATAACTTAGCAAGACCTTGTCTCAAGATAAAAAATAAAAACGAAGCTGAGGGTGCAGCTCAGTGGTAGAGTACTTGCTAAGTATGTGAGAGGACCTGGGTTCAGTCCCTCAGTATCAGGAAAAAAAAAAAAAGATTAGAAAAGAAAAAGAAAAAAAAAAAGAAGAAAAGAAAATGATGCTTCTGGATGACTCTCTGAAGATCATGCTCTCCATTTGTTCCTCTAAGGTACTGTAAAAGCTATCTCTAAACCGCAAATGGCCAGCAGCAGTGTTCCTAGATTTCATGGTTATGGCTTTTTTGTTGTGTGCCACATTTACACCAAGGATGCTTTTGCAGGCATTGTTAATTAAATTAAGCAGTATCCTCTGTGTGAGGCCCTAGAGAGTTGACTCTTTCATTTTAATACCAGAGGTAATTATGCTTCCCTAATGCTTGTGTTTGTCTTTTTCTTTTCAACATCAAGTCAAGTATATATCCACATTTCCTTCTTTGTTTTGGCTGCCAAAAATGTATAGCCACTCACTTGCAAATGCACAGGAACTTGCACTACAAGTAAGTACTGCCGCTGGGTGAGGCAGAGGTTTGCCAAGCACTATATTTCACTGGAGAAGATTCTCCAAAGAATTCCCAGTCTTCTGCTGATTTAACCTCCTGTTGACAAGAAATTCCCTAAGTGCTTGCTGTTTTCACATCCTGCTAATGGGAACAGTCAGGGTAATAATGCGTATATGGGCCAGGGTAGAAAAGGAAAGCAGCTAATAGGTTCCAAACAATGAGCTTGGGCCAGAACCATGCAAACAGAGGACATATTTTCTACCATCATGGGGTTAATAGCTTTCTGAGGAAACACAAGTTTAAAAAAATAAAAGAAAGAAAGAAAAAGAATTGCATTTAAGATAGGATAGGAGCACAGAGGAGACTTCTGAGCTCTGTATCCTGCGAAGCGAAATTAATAAAGTGTTAATACAGGAGTTGACAATTAGACAGGATCTTGAAGCATAAGGAAACATTTATTGAATGCTACACGCTATGCTTTTCTTTAGTTGTCGTCATTATTGTTAGGTGCTGTCCAGTTGGTGTATGACTCATAGAAACCTACGTACAACATGAAACACTATTGTTGTGCTTCTCTGCTATTCATATGGTTTTCAATGGGTAATTGATTTTTGGGAGTGGGTTGCCAGGTCCTTCTCCCAAGCCTACAGCACCTGGTGTTCCCAGGCGGTCTCCCATCCGAGTACTAACCAGGCTGACCTTACTTAGCTTCTGAGATCAGATGGATTTGGACACCACAGTGGTATGGCTGCAGGCCTTCTTTAGTTAGATTAGTTTATTAAATCCTCACCACAATTGCTTAAGTTAACTTCCCTCTTCCTCACTTTTTAGAGAGATGATGAAAGTGAGGCCCAAGAAACTCCAGCATTTATTCAGAGTCACAGTGGGAGGAAGCATGGAGAATCAGATTTCAACATTGGTCTTCTTACCTTCAAAGGTGCTCTTTGTCTCGTGCATTAAGGATTCAAGTCTAATGAGTCCTTGACAGGGAGAATATTTGCTTTATGTATGGCTTTGGAAAGTGGGAATCAACTTCCATCCAGGACACCTGGTTGAATGTGTCCTTTGCACATACAGAAAACAGGACAAAGCATTTCCTAGGCTGTTCACAAACTTAGTTTCTGAGCACACAAATGCAGACACAAAATGTAGGGTAGCCCTTTCTCTAAAGAGAATAAGAGAGATATAGTACTCTGGGCCAAATGTGAGTGATGATGGCCTGGGAAGATTTGGGGTGCTATGAATGACATGTTCCACTGTGGAAGAGGTTACATGAATTTTTAAAATTATAGAACAAAAGAAAGTCATAAATCAATGTATTTACTGAACACATTAGTGGGGACATCAGGCAGGGAGGTTATAGCAAAGCAAGGAAACCTCTTCTAGAGGTTTCAGATGCTATCTTGTAACATTTTTAGCTTTAGTGTTGGTGGTTACTAGTCTGCTAAGCAATATTTTCCAAGAGGTTTAGGATGGATACAGAAGTTGGTGGTTCTTATTAAGTGCCCTCAAGTTGGGTCACACTCACAGCTACCCTATGTACAACAGAATGAAAAATTACCTGACACTGTGCCACGCACACCATCTTTTTTATGTTTGATTCCTTTGTTGCAGCTACAGTGCCAATTCATCTAGTTGAGGGCCTTCCTTTTCTATTGACCCTCCAGTCTCCCAAGCATGAAATCCTTCTGCAGGTATTAGTCCGTCTTGACAACATGTACAAAATACCTAAGATGCACTCTAACCATGCTTACTTCCAAGGAGCATTCTTGTTGCACTTCTTCTAGGATAGATCTGCTGGTTCTTTTGGCAGTCCATGGGATATTCAACATTCCTCTCCAGCACTATAATTCAAAAACCTCAGTCTTCTCCTGTATCCCTTATTCAATATCCAGCTTTCACAAGCATACGATGCGACTGAAAATAGTATTGGCATGAATGAGGCGCACCTTCCTCTACAATACATCATTACTTTCCAACAGATTAAAGAGGTCTTTTGAAACAGTTTATCCCAATACAATGTATCTTTTGGTTTCTTTACTGCTACTTCTGTGGGTGTTGACTGTAGAACCAAGTAAAGCAAAATCTTGGAAAACCAAAATCGATTTTTCCATTTATTGTTAAGTGGTGTACTAACCTAGTTGTAAGGATTTTTGTTTTATTGATGTTGAGGTGCAATCCACACTGAAGGCTGTGTTCTTTTACGTTGATCAGTAAATGTTTTAAATGATGCTGGAAGCATCCTCTTCACTTTCATTAGGCAAAGTTGTCTCATCTGCATATCACAGGTTGTCAATGAGTTTTTCTCCAATCATGATTCTGTGTTCTCCATAAAGTCCAGCTTGTTGGATTATTTGCTCAGCATAGACATTGAAGGAGTACGGTGAAAGGATACAGCCCTGACACATATCTTTCCTGCCTTGAAACCAGGCTGTATTTCCTTGTTTTTTTTCAAACAACTGATCTAGCTCCGTGTACAGATTCCTCATGAGTAAAATTCAGTGCTCTTGTATACCCATTCTTCACAATGTTATCCATAATTTGTTCTGATCCACAGAGTCCAAGGCCTTTGCATAGTCAATAAAACATTTTTCTGGTATTCTCTACTTTTAACTAATATCCATCTGACACCAGCTATGATGGTCCTGGTTCCATGTGCTCTTCTGAATCTGGTGTCATTTTCTAGTGTTTCACTGCTGCAGTTGCTTTTGAGTGATCTTTAGCAAAATTTTACTTGCATGATATATTAATGATATTATTCAATAATTTCTGCATTCAATTGGATCCCCTTTTGGGGCTCTCCTCCAGGCAGTCGGTCTGGAAGTAGTTTTCCAAATCTCTTGGCATAAACAAGCAACACCTCCAGTGCTGCCTCTGTTGAAACATCTCAATTAATATTCCCTCATTTCCTAGAGCCTTGTGTTTTCCAATGCCTTCCTGGTAGCTCCATTTCTTTCTTCAGTGCCATTGGTTCCTGATAATATGCAATCTCTTGAAATGATTGGTTATCCCTCCAATTATTTTGGTATAATGACTCTGTGTATTTCTTGCATCTTCCTTTGATGTTTTCTGTGTTGTTTAATATTTTCCATGTAGAATCCTTCCCCATTAACACTTGAGACTTGATTTTTTTTCTTGAATTCTTTTAGCTTCAGAGAATGTTGTTCTCCTTTGGTTTTCTATATCCAGCTCTTTGTAAATGTCATTATAATATTAGACTTTGTCTCCTTAAACTGCCCTTTGAAATATTCTGTTTAGTTCTTTAACTTCATCATTTCTTCCTTTTATTGCAGCTGCTTGAGGTTCCACTGCAAGTTTCAGAGTTTCATTTGACATGTAATTTGTCCTTTCCTTTTTTCCCTGTCCTTTTAAATAACTTTTTTCTTTCCTCTTGAATGATGTTTTTGATGTCGTGCCATAGCTCATCTTGTTGTTGGTAATTAGTGTCTAATACATCAAATATGTTCTTGAGATGTTCTCTGAATTCAAGTGGGATATACTCAGGGTCATACCTTGGCTCTTGTACACTTGTTCTAATTTTCTCCAGTTTCAATTTGAACCTGCATTTGAGTAGTTGAGAGTCTTATAAACAATCAGAACCTGGGCTTGTTCTGACTTTTGATACTGAAGTTTTCCATTTTCTCTTTCCACAAATGTACTCAGTTTGGGTCCTGTATATTCTACCTGGTGAATTCTATGTGTATAGTTGCCATTTATGTTGTGAAAACATGTATTTGCAATGAAATATTGTTGATCTGACAAAATTCTATCATGGAATCTCCAGCATCATTTGTCACCAAGACCATATTTTCCAACTACTGAGACATCTTGTTTGCAACTTTTGCATCCAATCAGTGCATTTTGATCATACTAGAGAAGCTGGTAAAAATATCCTCCTTTGTTTCTGGCTTAATGGTGGGGGTGTAAATTTTAATGATAGTCATATTAACTGGCCTTCATTGTAGGTTTATGGATATTATTCTATCACTGGTAGCAGTGTATTTCAGGATGATGAATGCAAACCCACTTCTCCTTAGGTTGTCATTCCTAGTATAGTAGCCATATGGTGATTTGATTTAAAATGGCCAATATGAGTCTATTTAAGCCCAAAGATGCCTAGAATATTGATCTTTATGTGCTCAATTTCACTTTGGCAATTTCTAATTTTCTTAGATTCATAGTATGTACATTCTATGTTCCATTTATTAATGGATGTTTACAGTTGTTCCTTATCATTTTGAGTCATGCCCCATCAGCAAAAGAAGGTCGCTTGGGCTTTACTCCATTTCCATCATTAAGGTCAACTCTGCATTGAGGAAATAACACTCTCCAGTCATTTCTTGAATGTCTTTCAGCTTGGAGGCTCATTTTCCAGCAATATATTTAACAGTGCTTCTCTACTATTCATAGGGTTTTCAATCCTAATATATTCGGGCATGGGCTGCCAGGTCCTTGTATGTCTTAGTCAAGAAGCTCAGCTGAAATTTGTCCATGGGAAGTCCTGATGTTATCTGAAGTAACAATGGTATAGCTTTCAGCATCACAGGAACACACAAGCCACCATAATACCACAATCTAACATACACACGAGGGACAGAGATTGGTTATAAATGGCTATTAATGGGACAAAAGATAGATCAAGATAACTTTGGCTGTTGTATTTAAGATTCCATCTCTCCACAATCACGCAGTTCTTATCAGTCAGATCAGTCTACAGAATTTTCAACACAGATGTGGATTCTTTAGTGAACTTCAGTTCATACTTGTCCCAGGGAAGGAAATGTTTCCACATCCAACTTTTCGTCAGCATTCCTCTTGGTTGAAGTGCCTCTCCAAGGGCCACAGAGTTTAGATCAGCTACATTGGAGCTGGATAAGGGAAGGAATTGGGTCAGTCTTGTTCAGTGCTCATGTCTAGAGCCCAGCCCATTGAAGGTATTAATATTTCTTAGAAATTCATCAAGTGTACATAGTAATCATTGCAGAAGTTTAAAGATGAATGTGAGCATATTAGATTAGATGGTTTAGTGGTTTTTGTATTCCCCAGACATCAATGAAATTTGATGTGCTCATTAAATATTCTGAATGAAAAAAATTCCACCCTTTAAAACTGCATAGACTCCAGGAAGACTTCACTACCAGTCCTTACTCTGACCCACTGCCACTCTAAACCAGACACAAAATTTCTGCCCAATGATTGCTACAATACTCCATATCTCCCACTAGAGCATGAAATAGCCTTATAATGGCCTCTTCATTTGGATATCTTCCTCACTCTTGTGTATCAGCTCAAAGACATGTGGTGTAGCTCTTGTGGTCACCCTGAGGCATATTGGGGGACCCAGCTGTCCTTGGGGTGCTAGATGTGTAGTATTGCTAATATACTGTTAAAATCAATACAAATATTAATAATAAGTTTTTTTCATTCTTACTATGAGTGAGCTTCTTTCTGTTTATTTTTCTGCAAGGAAGTACAGATTTCAGGGAATGGGGTGATTTATTCCCTATTTGGAAGCTACTGGGCTGTCCCTGTGGCTTGGGCTGTTTTGAATGGAAGAACTTTTGGGCAGCCAAACCACCCTCCCATCAATACCTGCTACTATAAACACTTTATGGACACTTTCAAGAAGATACACAATGAAACACAACCATTGGCTATGGCTCTTGGGATGTGGCCTCAGCCACAACTGTCTCAAGCAACTTGCACTGAGTGTTCCTGGAAATTTTCCATCCAGGCCAGAGGGGGAGCACTTGTTCTGGTGACCTAGAAAAGAAGTACTGTGACTGGTGCAAAAGGAATAGAGCTCTGATTGATGTGAAATTCCTTTAAACAAAACACTTTATCTGCAAGACAGAAGCATTATCATTAGTGCAAATACCCTCTTTCTGGCTATATAAGTAGACTGATTAGCTTCCTCTGTTGAGCAAGCTGGGAGACACCCTTCTGTGCCTCCTCCCTTGGTGTTGCAACAGTAGGCCTAATGATAGGTTTTTCCTGAGCTGTCTTTCAGCTTACCTTCAGTAAAATGTCTGAGCTGGTAATATGAAGAAAGAAAAAATGAAGGCAACCGTGGTGGAGACAGCAGTGGCAAGGAGAGCAGAGCAGCAACAAGACAGCTGATATGGGGATCCAAAGAAGCAGATATTCTCTATAGCTTGACAAGAAATGCATTGGTGACACTGCCCTTTGCAATCTCAATTTCTGGCAGCAGGACCAGGGACTTCCCTGACTGGAGTTAGTTCCCAGGAGCAATGAGGCTCCTGCTGCCCAACAAGAAGTAGGGTAGTGGCCTTGCCTTCTGCAGCTCCATTTGCTGGCTGGTTCAAATCTTTAGGGCCAAGGTTTCCAGACACCCTGGGCCTGGATGTTATAACCTTTACTGATGTCAGGGCTGAGATCCTGATATCACTGCAATGCCAACAGCCATCAGGACTGAGAATTTTCAACTGTTCAGTCTTGCGTAAGAGCTAAACTACTTACAGACCAGATACCTCATTGCCTCAGCCCACACGAGACCTGTAATGATAGCTTCTTGCTGCTGCTCCAACCCATGTACTACCACCATTTGCTGCTTTCAAATGCTGAGAAGCACAATAGCTGCCTAAGACTAGCATTTGAAAGGCTGCTCTTCACCTATCTATGATTTCTATCCAGGTACAGCAAAAAAGACCCCAGCCAACTGTGTAGTGATAACCATAGTATCCCTAAAGCCCAATCTGGTATAAAGAGGGGCTGATGGTTAAAAAGGCTGAAATAACTAGTTAATTAATTATTAAAATAATGTTAGATGTCCTTAATATTAACATATAATCAGGTGATTGATGAGTTTTTGCAAAAAATCAGGACTAAAATATACACCTCACAATATTTCAAGGCAGACTATTACATAGTGACTGCCCCATCCACACATGCATAAAAAAAGAAAGAAAAATAAATGAGTCCTAGATAGAACTTAGTCTATAGCCTACAACCACTCTGGCATCTGATCTTGTTAGATCTTGGAAGTTAAGTTGGGTTGGGCCTGGTTAGTAGTTAGTAGTAAGATAGAGGGCCATCTGGGAATACTGGGCACTGTAGGCTTGGGAGAAGGAATTGGCAGCCCACTCTTGAAACAATCAGCCATTGAAAACCCTGTGAGTGGCACAGAAGCACTGACTATAGTGCCAGCCAGGGCACAGTGTTGGGTAGTGTTTTATTCTGTTTTACATAGGGTCACTATGAGTCAGAATGGACTCCATAGCACTGAACAACAAGATGGAACCTAAGTAACAGTGAGAGGGCCTTCAAAAAACTACAAAACAGGTTTTTGTTCATCATTTCATCACCAGGGGCTTCTTTTCATTGCTTCATTGCAGTCATAGTTTCTTCCAAAACTTTTGTTACCTTTTAGGCTGAATTGCTGTAATCCAAAGGTAAAATTCCTTTATTCTTCCTGAGAAGATGCTAGATTTTCATCTGTTATTCCACAATTCTTTGACAAACTTTCTCTACTCTGTACTTTTTTAATATTTTCATTATAATTTCCATGCTTTAAAAAATCTACTTATCTAAGCATCTTATTCTTTTTGCATTACATTACTTTTTCTATCACAATACCTAATTCCTAATAATGTTTTTTCTTCATACTTTGCAGATAAGAAGTCATTATACAAGTGATTGATTGTTCTCTTCCTCATCACTGAACATTTTGAAAGTGACTCAAAAACCTCTACATCTTTTCTTTCTTTCTTTTTCTTTTTTTCCTTTTTCTTTCTTTTTCTTTCTTTCTTTTCTTTCTTTTTTTCTTTCTTTCTTTCTATTTCTTCCTTTCTTTCTTCTCCTTCCTTCCTTCCTTCCTTCCATCCTTCCTTCCTTCCTTCCTTCTTTCTGCAGTTCTTAGAAGTTAAGCACAGTCTTGAACATATTTTGCAAGTGCTTTACCATTGAGCTGCACTCCCAGACAATATATATATTTTTATTTGGAGATAGGGTCTCACTAAATTACACAGGCTACTTCTGATCTGGAACTCACAATCATCCTGCCTCAACTTCCTGAATTGCTGGGATTAGAAATGTGTACCACCATGTGTGGCTTCTAGATCTCTCTCTCTCTCTCTCTCTCACTCTCTCTCTCTCTCTTTCATTCTCTCAATTATCTTAATTCCTGGAACACTTTAGTGGCAGCCATATATTACATACTACTATTATTCAGGGCATTGTGTATCTTTAGCATTATGAATATAGCTATTTAAGATTAATACTGGTGGTTTATAAGTTATCATATCTAAAGTAACATTCATAATAATAATTAGCATCTGTCTAGATTTATATTTTAAGAATGATTTTCCTGAGTACAAAAAAGATGGTGGACAGGTAACACACACATTCTGACCCAAAGTAAAAAGAAACCCTAATCAATACTTTAGAACACACATTGACTAGATAGAAAGAGTAATAATGTAGATTAGAGACAGCAGAAAGAACCAGATGAGCAATGAGATTACAAGTCAAAGTCCAGAAGATTGACACAAAACACAGCAGCTGAATTGCCATTTTCCAGATAGCAGATCACCGAAACTCAGAGAAGAATCCACACACACATCCACAGGTACCTGGATCCTACATGGAATACAACCTTGGCATCACACCAACACCTGCCAACGGGACATGGACTGCAAGCTCCACAGAGAAGAACTGGTGAGTTAACCCAAAGTAGCAGGCAGAACAGCCATCTCTAAGTGGTGCTGGTGATGCAGCCAGCGTCTCTAAGCTGCTGCAAAGTCCTTATGCAGGAGTGCAGGCCTCAGATCCACTAGAGTTGAAATGTTATCATCCCATCCATCCCAACGTGGGTGTGGGGAGTGAACACAGTAGTGGGCGGGGAAAGTGCACTGGTGGAGTATGCCAAGAGTTGTGGCATGGCTCCCTCCATCCTGTTGTGGCAAGGCAGTGGCATGACATGACTTTTGAAGACACACAGGCACATGGGCATTCAGGAACTCAGACCCCAGACCCACTTGAAAAGAAGGTTTCTCATTTGGAGTCTGTTCTCTCCTCCCAGCTAGAAATGATTAGGAAAAATAAAGGGATAATCCTTAATATGCAAACCAAGCTAAATGAATTAAACTCTGCAAAAGAATCCTTTTCATTGAGACTGGATGAAGCTGAGCTATGAATTTCAGACTCTCAGGACTCAATCCAAGAAAATAAATACATACACTCAGAAATGGAAACAATGATGAAGGAATTTTAAAAAGATCTCTAAGAAGCCTCAGACAGAATGAAAACACAAAACTTAAGAATTCAGGGTGTCCCTGAAGGAGAGGAAAGGTCCACCAGAGGACTAGAAAATCTAGTCTATGATATACTCAAGGAAAATTTTCCAGAGATAATCCAGGATCTGGATACATACACAAATGAAACATTGAGGAACCCACTGAGAGTAGACCAAAATAGGTCATCCCCAAGACATATCATAGTTTGAATGCTTTCATTAGAAACCAGAGAAGCTATCCTGAAAGCAGCAAGGCAGAGATCCCAGATAACTTTTAAAGGGAAACCCATTAAAATTATTGCAGACTTCTCCATATCAACACTGAAAGCTAGAAAGCCTTGGACACAAGTAATTCATGTCCTAAAAAGAACAACACCCCACCAAAAATACAATATCCAGTAAAATTTTCTTTGAAAATAGATGAGGAGTATAAGACATTCCATGATATTGACACATTCAAATGATTTGCAACCACCAACCCAGCTCTACAGAGGATTGTAAATCAATTACCACATCCAGGAGAGATAAGATGACACTATATAGATAACCAAAGACTTGATTACCTGAGATGAGTGCAATCCAAGAAAGGAACAAAACAACCATGATTCATAAATGAGTAACATGTAATGATTTGATGTGTAACAATAGATACTACTCAATAATCACTATTAATGTAAATGGTCTTAAATCACCAATTAAGAGACAGAGACTGGCTAATTGGATGAAAGAACATAAACCTTCAATATGTAGTATTCAAGAAACCCATCTAACTCACAAAGACTGCAATAGACAGAGAAGTAAGGGCTGGATAAAAGTATACCAACCAGGGAGGAAACAAACATACAAAAGAAGCTGGTGTTGTAATTCTAATAGATAGATTAACTTTCAATCCAAAACTAATTAGAAGAGACAAAGAAGGACACTACATGTTAGTAAAAGGAACACTCAATAATGCTTCTAAATATTTACACCCCACATACTGGGGCACCTAGCTTTATAAGACAAACTATACAGAACATAAAGAACTTTATTGGACCAGACACAATAATTATGGGAAACTTCAGTACCCCACTTTCATCAAGAGACAGGTCATGAAAACAGAAAATCAACAGAGAAACAATTAATCCAATCTGCACCCTAAACCAATTGGATCTCACAGATATATACAGAATATTTCATCCACAGGATGAGAAATACACATTCTTCTTAGCTCAACACAGAATGTTTTCCAAGATAGATCATATGCTAGTCCATAAGAATTCCCTCAACAAATACAAAAAAATAGACATTATCCCATGTTCCTTATTAGACCACAACGGAATAAAATTGGAACTCAAGAATAATTCCAGAAATTTCACAAACTCACGGAGATGAAATAATACACTGCCGAATGACCAATGGGTTGTTGGTGAAATCAAAATAGAATTTAAAAAATTCCTGAAATCAAATGATGATGAAAACAGATCCTACCAAAACATATGGTGTTGGGGATTTTTAAAAAATTATATTTCTCAACTAGGGTCCCTCATGACAGCTTGAGGGGCTGACCCCTAGTTGACCCCAGGGCTCATCTCACTCACTCACACCAGCCCCTCCCATCAAGTGAGCAAAGATGGCCCCTAGCCAGCCTGACCTGCTCTAGCCACCCTAATTTTGATTGGCTCCCCTCAGCATTTTCGGGTAATAACTGTCCCCACCTGGCAGGTATGTCAGTTTACCCGCTGTACCTGTCAGGTGTGGGCCCTGATTGGCTGAACCCCACCATGTGACCCCTTCAGGACCCTATAAAAGCAGGGCTCCTGGACCCCATCTTCACCCTGAAATCCTCACCTCTCTGACCGTCCTTCAACTGCTGCCTGAACACCATCATCTGGACCAGCGCTCCCTACTCCAGCAAGACCTTCTAGCAAGCCGGATGGATCAAGCCCAGGGGCCCCAAAGAGCCGAAGGATTGTAGCAAGCCATGAAGAGCCTCCCAATTCCTCCCATCCTTGGGAAGGAGGGAGGTAAAGAAGGTGAGCCGCGAGAGTCAAGACCATCTGACCTGCACGGAACACCAGCGGCTGTGGCTGTGCCTTTAAGGCTGAGCTGTACCATCACTTAGCCTGCAGCATTCCATGCTGCAGGCCTAGAGCCAGCACTTAAAGGGATAGACCTCTGCTCTATAGGGGCTGCTTGCTCCTTGCTCTCCACCAGAGGATCACCCTAATAAACCTTACCTACCCTTGGATTACCATCAGAAGGTCTCCCAAGGTCCTTCTTTATGCCACCAACCACATTGTTATGTTGAGGGTTTGGCCCTAATCTTACCTGGCTAGAGCTAAAACCCCAACATAATTGTGGAGCCTCAACATGGGTATTAGGCCCATGCAACATCACGCTTGGATGCCAACATAATTGTGGTGCACAAGCATGGGTAGTAGGTCCACGCAACACCACGTTGGGATGCCAACAATATGGGATACAGCAAAGGCAGTTTTAAGAAGGAAGTTTATACCATTAACTGCCTTCATCAATAAGGTAGAGAATCGCCAAATAAATGACCTAATGACACACCTTAAGACACTAGAAAATCTACAACAAATCAATCCTAAAAGGAGCATCAAGAAAGAAATTACAAAAATAAAGGGAGAAATATCACAATTAGAATCTAAAAAGATAATTCAAAAAATTAATGAGACTAAAAGCTGGTTCTTTGAAAAGATTAATAAAATAGACTCTCCCCTGGCTCATCTCACCAAAAAGTAAAAGGAAAAAACTAATATAGTAAAGATTAGGGAGGAAAACAGGTCCATAACCACTGACTACAATAAAATCCAAAAAATCGTCAGGTATTACTATGAGAGATTGTATTCCCAAAAATATGAAAATAAAGAAGAAATGGATAAATTTATTGACATATATGACTTACCAAAACTAACCCCAGAAGACATAAGTGATCTAAACAAGCCCATTACATATATTGAAATAGAAAATGTAATAAAAAGTCTCCCAAAAAACAGTCCAGGTCCTGTGGGTTCACAGCAGAATTTTACCAAATTTTCAAAGGAAATATAATACCTGTATTCCTCAAATTATTCCAAAAAGTAGAAAAGGAGGGAATACTCCCAAATTCATTCTATGAAGATACCATCACCCTGATACCTAAGCCAGGAAAAGGTTCATCTAAGATAGAGAATTATAGGCTGTTATGAATATAGATGCAAAAATCCTTAACAAAATCATGGCAAACCAAATCCAGAAGCATACTAAAAAGATTATTCACCATGACCAAGTGGGATTTATTCCACAGATGCAAGGTTGGTTCAACATATGGAAATCAATTAATATAATCCTATGTATCAAGAAACTGGCAAACAAAAACCACATGATTATCTCAATTGATGCTGAAAAGGCCTTCAACAAAGCGTAACACCTTTTCAGGATAAAAACCTGGAGAAGATAAGTATAACAGGCAAATTCCTTAAGATCATAAAAACCATCTATGACATATCTACAGCCAACATTATATTAAATGGAGAAAAACTGAAACCATTTCCTCTTAGATCTGGAAGAAGACAAGGATGTCCACTCTCTCTTAGCCTATTTAATGTAGTAATTGAAGTCCTTACCAGGGCAACCAGACAAGAGAAAGAAATCAAAGGGATACAGATTGGTAATGAAGAGGTCAAATTATCCTTATTTGCAGATGACATGATCTGATACCTAAAAGACCCCAAAACTTCACTGAGAAAACTTTTAGATCTAATCACCTCCTTCAATAAAGTGGCAGGATATAAAATCAACATGCAAAACTCAATAGCTTTCCTTTACACCAAGTGTAACCAGGAAAAGAAGGAAATTACAGACACAATACCTTTCATGATAGCCCACCAGAAAATTAAGTACCTTGGAATCAATCAAACCAAAGACCCATTGGATTTCTACAAGGAACATTTCAAAACATTAAAGAAAGAAATCACAGAGGATACTAAAAATTGGAAAGACCTTCCCTGCTCCTGGATAGGGAGAATCAGTATAGTAAAAATGACTATCCTACCAAAAGTAACATAAATTTAATGCAATCTCCATTAAAATTCCATTGGTAGACATTACAGAAATAGAAAAAAATGATCCAAAACTGCATATGGAGTCACAAAAGACCACATGTAGCCAAAAAACTCTTAAGCTGCAAAACTAGTGCAGGTGGAATCACAACCCCTGACTCTAAGCTATACTACAGGGCAGTGGTCACAAAAACAGCTTGGTACTGGCACAAAAATAGGTGTGAAGACATCTGGAACAGAATAGAAGATCCAGAAATACCTCAACACATCTATAGCCAACTAATTTTCAACAAAGGAGCAAAGCAAGTAAAGTGGAAAAAGGATAGCCTTTTCAATAAATGGTGCCGGGAAATATGGACATCCACTTGCAGAAAAATGAAAACCGACCTCCTTCTCTCAACATGAAAGAGAGTTAATTCAAAATGGATAAAAGACCTCAACATAAAACCAGAAACTTTAAAACTAGTAGAAGATAGGATAGGCAATATGCTTCAACATATAGGCATAGTAAAGTCTTTTCTTAATAGGACCCCAATTGTTCAAGAAATCTCAACAAGGATAGATAAATGGGATTACATGAAATTAAAAAGTTTCTGTACAGCAAAGGAAACAATTATCAGAGCCAAGGAAATCCCCACTTAATGGGAAAAAATCTTTGCATCCTATACATCGGACAGAGTTCTAATTACCAGAATTTATAAAGAATTTAAGAAAAAAATCCCAAGAAAACAAATAACCCAATACACAAATCAGTAAAGGAACTGACCAGACATTTCTCAAATGAAGAGGCCCATAAAGCCATGAAGCACATGAAGAAATGCATAATATCCCTAGCCATTAGGGAAATGCAAATTAAAACAACTCTGAGATTCCACCTTACAGCAGCAAGAATGGCCAAGATCAATAAAACAAATAACAACAAATGCTGGCGAGGTTGTGGAGAAAAGCGAACACTCTAAGACTGCTGGTGGAGCTGTAAATTAGTCCAGCCACTTTGGAAATCAATATGTTGTTGTTGTTGTTGTTGTTGTTGTTGTTGTTGTTCGGTGCCGTCAAGTCAGTATCCGACTCATAGTGACCCTTGTAGGGTTTTCAATGGCTGACTGTTTTGGGATTGCTTTGGGAGTGGATTGCCATGTCCTTCTCCCATTTTTGTGGTGCTGGGAATTGAACTCGGGACCTCGGAGACTGCAGTGCAGTGCTCTACCAACTGCGCTAAATCCCAGAAATCAATATGGAAGTATCTTTAAAAACTAAAAATAGATCTACCATATGACACAGCTGTAATACTATTGAACACTATTGGGAGTTTATCCAAAGGGAGATGTGTCATCATACTCCAGAGACACCTGCATCTCCACATTCAATGCAGCACTTTTCACAATAGCAAGGAAATGGAATCAACCAAAGTGCCCATCAACAGAAGAATGGATAAAAAATAACTATGGTACATATACAGAATGGAATACTACTCAGTAATCAATGAAAAAAATGAAATAATACCATTTGCGGTAAAATGGATGGAATTGGAGAAAATTAATTTAAGCAAATGAGCACAAGCTCAGAAAGAGAAATATCACATGTTCTCACTCATATGTGGGAGCTGAATCAAAATTACAAGAAGGAAAAAATCCTATGCAGAGGTTGGAACATAGTAATAATTTAAAAAAAGCTAAAGTCGATTTAGCAGAGAAGGGACAATTTGGGGCCGGTCAAAGAAGGAGGGAGGGATCTAGCAAAAGGTGGAAATCCTGCGAGAGGAAATGGGAGGATAAGAGGAAAAAGGAGGAGTGAGGAATGGGGGAGAGGGTGACCTCAGGGTGAACAGCCCAACTTTAATATTCCTAGAAATAATTATAATAACACCAAGAATTCCAAAGAATGGTAATAATACAGATGGGCTAGAAAATTCATGTAATAGTACTGACAATGTAAAAAGATAGTTCACTACAGAAAAAGTTTTGATCTTAAACATAATTGGGATCCAAGGATATATAGAAAAGTATTACCACAAAATGACAAGCAAATGGAAGAGAAGTCTTTAGTGGGGGGGTGGGACAGGGGAGGAAGTGTATAAGAGTATAAGGGGGAACTTATCTGTGTAATGCACAACAAAATGCATATATGGAAATCTCACAATGAAATACATGTCAGAATGAATCACATTAAGTTGTACATTAAAATTTTCCAATAAAAAAGAATTATTTTCCTGTCATCACATCCTTATAACAGCCATGAGAAGTGCTAATAAACTTTAGCACAAGATACGAAGGTTAGCATAGATTGTCTGTACACAGATTATTCCCTGTATTATAGCACTAGGATAGAATATACAACCAGATGATTTTTACCCTGGGAAAAATGATTCTCATCTTAAGGGTTTTGTTTTATTTGGTTTTTGTTTATTTGTTTGTTTGGGGGCTGCATCCATAGCAGATTTAAAGAAGTGCACTGATAACTCGGAGAAGTTCCAGATTTTTTGCCTTTGTACAAATTACTACTTTTGCCAGAAGACCTGTTCTTACCTCAGACCTGAAAAACACCATATACACTTATACTGAGGTATCAGTTTCTTGGCAAAGCATACCTGTCCTTCTGAACAGAGTTTGTGGTCTCTTTTATGCTCCTTCAGTTCCTTCTTTCCTCAGACTTTCCACAACAGAATGTCTAGAGACCCTCTCATATGAGTTAGACAATTAGATGGCAGAGGCCATATCCAGTAGATGCTCAGTTAATCCAAGTAGAGATGAACTAGGTATAAGGTTTTGAACATTAGAACCATGTCTGACACATCCCTAGGTAATAATTACACCCTTTTTGTTCTTTGAAAATTCATGGTGATACTCCAGGTAAAGTAATTAACTCACTGAGGTGTTTCAAAGCCAGGAAGTTGACTGAAGTATTACCTTCTTCACCTTATACACAAAGTTTGAGGCAAGTGGAAGACAGAAAACTAGGCAGAATATAGAATCAACTCAACATGACCTAGTTCATCTCAGCCTTGTTCTTCAAGCCTCAAAAAGCAAGATAAAGATGGAAAACCTTTCAAATGAAAGGGACTGTTGCTTAATAGACCAGAAAATTGCTGCCTTAATAATATCCAAGCTCTTAGAGATGTAGCTGGGTATGTGCTATATAGACATTAATCCTCATAATACACATATGACGCAGGTATGATATCTTCATCTTCATAGTTTATGAAAGTGGGATCCAGATGGGTTTAATGACTTGCCAACTTCATGTAGAATGTGTGGAAAGAAAAGGTCCCTCTCTTGACAGCTCCAAGGTCCTCCCGAAGTGACAGAGATCACCGGGTGACCAAATATGGAAAGGCAAATGTCCCAATTTTACTTCCTCCTTCCCCACTTTTCTCCTAAAGAACCTTTTCCCACCAATGATAAAACAAAGGCCTGTCAGTCCTATGGAACCCTCAGCCTCACTCAACTCCACACTGCAGTAGCAACCACCCTCTCTCCTCTGATACTGCTGCCCAGGCAATTCTTTTCCCATCCCCTCCCCTGTATATACTTGTTGTTGCTGTTGTTGTTAGGTGTTGTTGGGTGGGGTCCGAATCATAGCAACCCTATGTACAACAGAAAGAAACACTTTTCAACACTGTTCCTAACAGTATGTCAGTGCTTCTCTGCTATTCAAAGAGTTTTCAATGGTGGATTGGTCAGGAGTGGGCTGCCAGGTCCTTCTCCCCAGCCTACAGCATCTGGTATTCCCAGGCCGTCTCCCATCCAAGGACCAACCAAGCCAGCCCTGCTTAGCTCCAAAGATCAGATGGATCATATGCCAGGGTGCTATGGCTACAGACCCCTCTTTGCTTGCTCCAAATAAACTTATTCCTCTACAGGTCAGGGTACCTTCTCTTATGTCTGTGGACCCGACTTTTATATTGCAAAGTAAAATAGAAGATGTAGCATTTGCAAAGAATTCTGCCTGCTTTTAAAGTGTGTGTTCTTTATTCCATCCCATATGACCTTTTCTTCTTATATGAGGAGGAGTAACATACATTAGAATGCGTTTCTCACTTCAGTCATATGTTTAAATCTTTCTTTTTTCCCCATCAGTAGTTTCGCTATTGGAAGAAATTGCTTAAATCCTTTCCCCCAACAGTGCATCTGGCTGAGAAATAAAGTGGCTGTTTGTCCTTGGCAAAGCTCTAGGTAGTTAAGGCTTTTGATGAAGTTCATTTAAATTCTTTGCTTCGGTCACATAGCCCCAACCTCCTGATATTATTTGATTTTAACTTTACTTTTTGCCCCCCAGTATGAGAAACTCTTGATGGCTTTTATAAATACACTTTTCTCACTGGACACACAGCTCCCTGATGACTTTCATGTCAGTTTGATAGTTTTTTGAGGGCATGAACAGAAAATTATATATATATATATATATATATATACATATATATATATATATATGTATATATATGGGATGGATATATATAGTGTGTATATATAATGTATAATTTATATACACACAACATATGTAATTTTTGTCCTCCTGTCTCCTAGAGACAGTAGTGGGAGGCAAATAAAATTCCCATTAACCTCTATACATTCACCTGTTTTTTTCTGTCTGGGAGCCAAAGGCCCAGCAAGTAAATATATCTCACAGATTATGAGTCCATGCTGATTATCAAAGGTAGCCTCATTTTCTTCTAGGTCACTGGAGATTTTCAACTCTTAAAAACAGTTTTGAGGAAAACTGCACAAGAATAATCATGAATATAGCAATGACAGTTCAGTATGAGGGACATTTGAGAATGGGAGAAATTATGAGAGGCAAATAATATTCTCTTGATATTTTTATAAAGAGAATATCTGTTTGGTAAAATTCAGATGCAGATGAAGGAAATACATTAGCAAGATCTAAACAGACTTTTGAGTAAAAAAGATCTAGGGTTGAATACCAATTGTATGGGATTGATTTCTCATTTGTAGTGATGGTTCTGTGATTTAATAATGCATTAAGTACATAGAAATATATGCCAAAAATTTGTAAAGCTTTTAGTTACTATTTATTCAACCTTTTTTTGTTGTTGTTGTTGCACTGCTTTCTCTTCACTTTCTGGGACTGATGACATAAGTAGTTGTTGTTGTTAGATGCCACCGAGTCCGTGTCTGACTCAGCCACCCTATGTAAAACAGACGAAACACTATTATTAGTGCTTCTCTGCTATTCATAGGGTTTTAAATGGTGGATTGATTTTTGGAAGTGGGTTACTGGGTCTGTCTGCCAAGCCTACAGCACCTGGTGTTCTCAGGCGGTCTCCCATCCAAGGACTAACCAGGTCTGATCTTGCTTAGCTTCTGAGATTTGACAGGTTCCAACACCACAGTGGTACGACTACAGGCACAACATAAGTAGTAGATCTCTTTTATTGTCCTACAGATCTTGAAAATTACTCTTGTTTTCAATTCTCTTTCCTCTTTGTTGTTCAGAGTGTAGAGTATCTGTTGATCTATCTACAAGTACTCTTGTTAATGTGGGTCCAGGGTCTGGCATTAGCGTGGCAGCATAAGTTTCCCAAAAGGAATATGGGAAGCTGAGAGCAAACTGTGGTCCTTGGCCATATTGATAAGAGAATTTTTAAATGAGCCCAAAATAAACTTAGAGGATAATTTATTTAGAATTGGAAAAGAGAAGAATGCTATTAGTGCTGGGCCAAGCAGCCTGGGGATTTAGGATAGAGTAAAGATAGGGGAAATGGAAAGACAAAGACAGGAAATATGTTACCATTTCTGAGATGGAACTCAGAAAGTGGGCAGGTCTAATAGTTAAGATCAGAAAGCAGATGAATTTATACTTCTGAGGATCAGGTGTGTAGATCTAGCAATGAGGCTTCAGGCATTTCTGAGCATCTGTAGAACTGTAGGCATCTCTGGACACCTGTGAACATCTACAGACTGCTCTGGTCTTTGGCTGAGAACTGTGGACATCTGCTGAGGAATGCAGGCACTGCCAACAACTGAGGACAACTGCATGCATCTGGGCACTGCAAACACCCGTGGACATTGCTTGCATGTGCAGAGAGCTGTGGGCACTGTGAACTGTGGTGGTGGCATGCATCTGGACACTGTCTTGCATCTGCAGAGAGCTGTGGACACTGCCAGTGGTGATATTGCTGAGAACTGTGGGTGGGTGACTGGACACTGTATTGAGGACAAGGGCTTTGGGGGCTTTAAGTCCCTGTGTTATTAACATGCTGGGGGTTTAGATCAGTTGGTAGAGTGCCATGCTGCATTATCTGAGTCCCTGTGTTCAATCCCCAGCACAGCAAAAATGGGAGAAGAATGAAGCAACCCCTCCTGAAAAAATACCAAAACAGTCAGCCTTTGAAAACCTTAGGAGGGTTACTAAGAGTTGGACCTGATACAACAGTATCTCTCAACCACAACATCGCCTTCAGGGGACAGATATTCCTTCCCTCTCTTTGACCTTCTGTTCAGGTATGTTATATTTCTCCAACCCCTCAGCTCAGGCTGTCCTTTCTAGGCTATAGAACAAGTTTGCCTCTTTATCATGGGAGGAGATCCTTTATCAAATGAGAATCTATTTCCTAGACAAGACGTGAAGGCATGTGTGGCCTTCCTATGTAAAGTGAGTTACTGGCTACAGACCAGGCCATTTGTAAAAGGATATTCCTGGCAATCATGTTATTTGTAAACATATTATCATGGAAGTACTGATCATGTGACTCAGCGGAGGCTCATGTCGATATTTGTGTCTCAAAAGGAAGCTGGGAAGTAAATGGCTGCAGAGGGCCCTTTATTCCTTTTCTTCCTGCCTAGCATCTTCTACCACTCTGAATCCTCTATTCGTTCTCCTTTGTCATCTGCATCCCATTCTTAAGAACAACCAGTGAATTCTTTATTTTAATTATTATATTTTTCAGCTTTAAGATGATCATTGGGTTCTTTCTAATATCTTCCAATTCTTTGCTGAGATTTTCTGTTTCTTCATTTGTTTCAAGAATGTTTATAATTGCTTGTTGGAACATTTTTATAATAGCTGCCTTAAAGACTTTGTCAGATAATTCCAACATCTGTGTCATCTTGGTCTTGGCATCTGTCAATTGTCTGTTCTGTGTATGTGGAGATTTTCTTTGTTCTTCATATACTAACTAATTCTGCAGTGTGTCCTATTTAAGCACTACAGAAAATGAAATTTTTTGTTGATGAGACACAGCCTGCAGTTGCAATCTCATCCATTGTGGAACTGGTTATAGTTCCAGTGCCAGTAGCATTTTTAAAGCCTTTGCTTCTTTCTACCATGCCTGTGCCCCCCTAGCAGTCAGTCTTGGACTTCAGTGGTGATGTCTGTTGGTTTGATTGTAGAATGTCTGGGGTTGTCTATTACAGTCAGATCCACGCATATGCAACCCAGGAGTTCATAGACAATTTTCATCAGGCCACTTTCTTGAGCTCTTGTCATTAATATCTGGCAGTTTCCTCTTCCTTGGTGTGCATCCTCCAGCCAGAAATCCGGAGATTCAGTTACCTTATTCAATTGTAGGGCCAGGAGCAGCATGAGGCAAGTGGGACATAGTTCTCAGGTATGGAATTTAAGAAGGCATCAAAAGAATCAATGATTAAGATAAGTAATATTTTAAAAATTAAAATTAATACAAAAATCTATGAAAAATACTACAATTTTTTTAAAAGAATGAATCCAGCTTTGCATTTCATTGGCTTACCTCATATATCATCCTCTATTTCCAGTCCTACTAAGGGATGAACCCTACAACTCTGCCTTTAATTGAAACCAAGTAGTAGAAGAGAGGTGGGAAAAGAAACAAAAAACAAACAAAACAACAACAACAACAAAAACTCTAAACACTGTGGCCTTATAACCAGAGCCCAGAGATTCAATTATCTACTGCTTTCTTCCAATAGCCAGGAAACAGAAATTGGTGGGGATAGTTTTAAGTCCAAGCTGGAGAAAAATGGAGAGACATTTAGTCTCTCAAAGATCCCCCACTTTCCAAAGGAAAAACTTCGCAGTGGCTTTCCTCGCACGATGAGTAGAAATCCCTACTCTAGGTGCTTGGCAGAGTGTTTGCCTCCAGGCCCCTTTTCGTTGACAGTAAGTGGTAGGGAAGGTCTTTTCTTTAGAAGTCAAGCCCAGCTTCTGTGGTGCTTGTTAAATAAGAATTTTGTAAGTACAAAAAGCTGATAGTATGATAGATGGATGGGGGTCCTGGTGTCTCTATTTAGAATTTAGAAAAGGATAAGTTGCTAAATGAAAGAAGAAGGTAATAGGACTGCTTCCATTGCATTTCAGAGGTCAATCAGAGGGGAAGGTAAGCCATTTCCTCTTGGTAAGGCAAAATTTGGATGGCTTATTTATTTCGTGTAAGTTCATATTTCTGTTTACTCTCTTATACGTTTGGTGGTACATTGAATTCTGGTCTCCTTCCTTAATGGGCACACTTCTATTTATTTTTCAAATCCCTCAACAGCTGCTCAGTGCATCCTGTGCAGGTTTTGTAGCTATACTCAGTAAGAGAAACAGGCTGTGTGTGATGAGTGCTTACCCCATCGTGACTGGAACCAGAGAAAAATATTCTGAAATTGCTATAAGCAACTAAGTGAGAGATGAGGTGCTGCCAAATGAAGTAAATTACAGGGAAAAATAAAACAGTAAAGGTTTCAAGAAACAATTCTGTCACATTCTTCCTAGTGAAACTTTGCATCATTAAAAATTAAATTTACTTTCTAGCATTTACACAATGTACCCCCTTCTTTTCCATCATCCTCTAGGGGAAAGTTCGTGTGTGTGTCTGTGTGCACATGTTTGTGCATGAATAGGCATCTGCATACTTATGAGAGAGAGAAACAGAGACAGAGAGAAACAGCGGCAGAAACAGTGATAGGGGTTTAGATAAGCATGCTATAGATTTTGGTAGATTAAATTCTCTCATGTTCTGCTCAAAATTAGGGAAAAAGAAAGTGTTATAATTGAGAAATCATGAGTCCCCCTAGCTTAGCTTCTGTCTTGTTTTGTGGAAATCATGGGAGTAAAATACCCTCTCATGAGTATTGTTATTTTGCAAGCACTGAATGTGTTGCAATTTTTCCTAATTGTAAGAAGGAAAATATTCATAAAGTGTAGATCACTGTTTAAAATAAGGTGGGTCAAGTTCACTGCTGCTGTTTCTTTAGTTATCTGCATACCTTTCTGTGATAGGAGGTACTAGGGAAGAAGAAGGTAAGTAAAGGGTCCTCTGCAGCCATATGCTGCCCAGGCACCTTTTGAGACAAAAATCTGAGCTTCTTCTGAGACAAAATGGTCAGTACTTTCCTGTTAGATAATATCCTTCGTAAATAGTGAGGTTGCTAGGAGATAATATTTCTTACAAATGACCTGGCCTATGACCTGTAACAGCTTTACAAATGGTCTTGTCTATAACTAGTAATCCACTTTACATGTGAAGACAACTGGTGGGCCTCAGGTGCTTCTAAATCCGGACTAAGAAAGGGATTCTCATTTGAGGCAGGATCCCTCCAGGCAATAAACATGAAGACCTGTTTCACAGCTCAGGCAAGGCCAGCTTAAGTCCAGGGGTGAGAAAAATTGGACCCACCTGAAGACAAGATTAAAAAGAGGGAAAGAATGCCTGTCCCATAAATGAGATGTTGTTGTTGTTGCTATTGTTGTTGTCAGGTGCCATCAAATCATGTTCGACTCATAGGCGACCCTCATAGGGTTTTCAATGGCTGGTTGTTTCAGGATTGCTTCAGGAGTGGATTGTCACGTCCTTCTCCCTTTTTTGCAGTGCTGGGAATTGAACCCAGGACCTCAGAGATTTCAGAGCAGCACTCCACCAACTGAACTAAATCCCAAGCTCCCCTAAATGAGATAGGGACTTAAAACTCCCCAAATCCCCACCTCGCAATGGAGAGTCTGCAGTCGCCCTCAGGTATCCAGTCAGCAGTGCCCAGTCACCCACAGTTCTCAGCAATGTCTGCCGTTGTTAGCAATGTTCAGAGTAACCCGCAGAAGGCAGCAGTTGCCCACAGATGTCTGCAGTTCTACCCGGAAGTTTGGAGCTGCCTGTAGCCTCACTGCTGGGCCTATGTGCTTTCTGACCTCTAACTCAGAAGTGCCAATGCAGCTGTTCCAAAGATCTTCGCTGCAGGGCCTGAATGCTTTCTGATTTCTATTTTAGAAAGTGTAACTTTCTTTCTCTCTTTGTCTTTTCCATCTCCCCTTCTCTATGCTGGCCTATATCCCCAGCCTGTTCTCTTTTTTTCCTGACTTTAATAAACTTTTCTCAAAGGTCTCTTTGGGTCCATTTATAAATTCTTTTATTAATGAGACCAAGGACCTAAAGACTCACCCTGCTGCCCAGGAACACCTGGAAAAGACTGAACAACATATTCAAGTATCCTATTTGAAGGTCTTTGTATAGAATTTTCACTTGTGTGCTACTAAGTCTACATCTGTTTTATGTATTGGATGTGGCCAGCTGTAAGGCAGAGGGTTATAGAAAGCAAGGTAGAATGTATGCAAATACTATTGAATCATTGGATATGATTGGAGAATAAGAGCTGTGTACAAAAACTGTTGACTGCCTCTTAAATTCATGATTGTTTTAATTATATTTATTGCAATAAAAAGTCAAACTGCATTTTGGTCCAGAGAATTAATTTCTGTATAATTCTGGTAAACCCTAACATATTCTTATCTGGTTTTCCTCTGAATCTCTGTCTCTGTCTCTATCCTGCCATTGGTACTCTCTGTCTTATTTCCTTCCTTTATCCTTGTTTTATTCCCTTTTCACTAATTTAGCACCTTCTCTTGCCTGACACTTTACTAGACACTAAAGACTATACAAAAGTAAATAAGATAAGACAATGATCTAGCAGAGGGCATTGCCATCTATTTGAGGATGCAGATATGAAAGAGTTGAAATGATTCTAAAATAATATACATGAAGGTATAGAAATGTCTCTGAGATACAGGGCTTCTCAATTACTCCAATCTCTTAAGAATCAGTCAGTGAGTCTCAAACTTGTTACTCTTGTATGTTTTTATTCTTAGGTACCATCCAGTCAGGTCAAATTCATAGTGATCCTCATAGGGTTTTCATTGGCTGATTGTTTGGGATTGCTTTCGGAGTGCATTGTCAGGTCCTTCTCCCATTTTTGTGGTGCTGGGGATCTAACCCAGGTCCTCAGGCAGTGCAGAGCAGGCATTCTACCAACTGAGCTAAACCCCATCCTTATTTCCAATAAGAGATAAATTATCTTATTGCTCACTGTGTTTCTCTGTGCCGTTGTTGTTAGGTACCATTGAGTCTGTGTCTGACTCATAGGGACCCTATGTACAATAGGTGAAACACTGTTGTCAGTGCTTCTCTGCCATTCATAAGGTTTTCAACAGCAGACTGATATTTTAGGAGTGGGTTGCCGGGTCCTGCTCCCAAGCCTACAGCACCTGGTGTTCCCAGGCAATCTCCTATCAAAGTACTAACCAGGTCTGACCCTGCTTAGCTTCTGAGATCCAAGGGATCAGATGCTACAGTGCTATGACTGCATGTGTCTGTATGATAGGAGATATTCTATTTAAATTCACTTGTTATGTGTCTTTCAAGTACTTACTGCTAGTCTGAACTTAGTTGTTTTAGTAAGATAAATTTTGTTGTATTATCCTATGAAGGAATATTTCTCTTCTAAATCTCTGTCAGAATGTCTGCCTCACATACAAGAGGGTAAGGGGGAACCTATATGAATAATGTACATCAAAATGCATATATGTAAATGCCACAATGAAAAGCATGTCAGAATGAATCACATTAAGGTGTACATTAAAAATGTCCAATAAAAAAAAGAATGTCTACCTCAGAATGTCAGGCATTCTGAGGGCAAGAAGAAAGCACCAACGCAGAGTCATATTTTACTGAGCACTTTGCAATTCTAGGCAAAGCTGCTTTGGCTTCATCTCCAGTGACAACCCTGCAGCCTGCACCACCTCAGGGCTGCAAAACTAGAGAAAGTCTATCTGCTTCCAGTAATTAGGGTGAGAAAGTTGACACAGATCTGCGTGGGAATTTGTAGGCTCCCTTGCACACTCCCTGGCTTCCCCAGGCACTGGGAATTCACCTCCCATTATATCATTCAGGAGGGAGGGTGGCCTATGATGCCAATGATGCTGTCCTGTGTCATGACTGGCTTGAGGTGCTCCTAGGAAACTGGATGCTGATGGTGTCAGAGAGGGATAATGAGTATATTTACTCCAAGCCTTCAACACATTCCAGGGAAGCAATTAACAATGGGAGCTGCTGGTGGGCAGGAACTAGTAGCCTAAGTTAGTAAGTGAGAGGGTTAAGAGCTGTCTATCTCCCTTGCAGAGTTAGCTATCTCTGGGAGACTTTGTTACCTAGGGAGAAGCTGGCTTCTGCCTTTCCCCAGGAAGTCTATGGCCTGTGATTTGTTAGAATTCTTTTTCTTAAGAAGTCAGTTTGGTTTATGGCAAATTTGGAACACAGATATGATAAAATAGCCTTTAAAATTTTAGAACCTAGGCTGGCCTTTAAATTTGTGTGAAGTGATCTATTATTTATCTCTCTAAACCATCATTCCTTTCCATGAGTTATGGGTTTCAGTGAATTCATCTTTCAGGGTCCAGTTCTCCATTTTAATAAGGCTAGAATAAAGCCCTTGCTATTTGATGGCTTCTAACAGCTCCCAGAAGGATCAGGGGATCCCAAGCTGTCAGGTTTCAGGTGAAGGCTGCGCTCAGGCATCCTGGAGCTGTCAGCCAGATATACCACAGCCACTGAGCAAAGGCAGAGGGATCATGAGAATCTCAATAGGAGAAACAGTTTTCAGAAAATATAGATAACATCCATTTTCCTTATCCAGATCTAGATGCTACTTCTATTGTTGTTACAAGGAACTCAATTATGTATCATTTTCTTTTCTTTCTTTTCTTTTCTCTTTTTTCTTCATTTCTGTTTTTCCTTTACTTCTTAATAACTTTCTCTCTTTCTCCCTTCTTTTTTTTCAGTACTGTGGGTTGAACTCAGAGCCTCACGCATGCTAGGCAAGTGCTCCACCACTGAGTTGCTCTCCCAGTCCCTCTTTACTTTTTTAAATTTTGAGACAGCATCTCACTAAGTTGCATAGGCAGGCTTTGCCTCGAACTCTCAATCTTCTCTCTCAGGCTTCCTGAGCAAGGAAGATTGCTGGGATTCCAAGCATGCACTGTGGCACTTGGCTCATCATTTTCATTTTTATACGATAACTAAATATTTTCTCAGTTTTGTAAGACAGTATGTGCTTCAAAGCGTTATTATTACCAACATCATCAACAGCTTATCAACCCAGGCATCAGTTATTTACTTCAGAAATCTTGATCTAATAGCATATGTATAATTCTAGACATTGAATTATGAAGGGTCCACTCCTTACATTCAAGGAATTCTGAATTCTTTGAATTAAAAAATTATAACAAAACATATTATTTAAATCTGATGCAGAGGCATTGTTCAGGGATGCATGAGTATTAATGAGGGATCACAAACTAGATGACAAGAAGCAAGGTCATTCCAGGTAAAGAGAAGAGCATGGGCAAATGACATGTTCAGCTCATAATTGCAAAGGGACAGAGCAGTGAGTAGGACAACAAGTCAAGGAAGAACAGGCAATTAAGTAATATGCCATTCTAGGGAATATGGATTTATTCTAGACATTTATATAAGAATATTAAGTAGATGTGACTGATATGATCTACATCATCAGCTTGGAGTACATGTAAGGTTACAATAAAAAACTTAAAAATATCCATAGCAATGTTTTTAGGAGAAATACTAATAACTTCTGGGCAGTGACAGATATGAATAGGAATAAACAGAGACTAATGGGAAACCTCAATTATGTCTGCTATATTTATTTACTTTCTAGCAAAAAATTGGCACAACACTAGATTTGATAAAAATGGTAATAGGTAAATATTTGACAATGAAGTAAAAATAATATGGTTGTATCTTTTTAACATTCAAATTCACTCAAGTCTCCATTTATACATCTCAGCAAATGTCATAGGCTGATTGTTATGCTCTCCCAAAAGTTTATATGTTGAAGTCATAACCTTCAAAATATGATGGTATTTGGAGATGGACTCTTGGAGGTGGAGGTGAATTAAAATGAGATCATTAGAGTGTGTGGGTGCAAGGCTTGGACCCAGAACCTCACACATGCTAAGCAAGTGTTCTGTCCCTGAGCTGCATTGTCTTCATTTGAGGATGTTCAAGATTGGATTTATAAGGCCATAGCTCTTTAGTTTATGTTTAATGCCCAGCCATTGTGCCCAAGGTTTTCATCTGAGATAAAGAGTGGCTTACAGTGTCAGCCCATTGTCATTTCCATTTACATCCTGCTGTTGCACCCCACCTCCCAGTCTGACTCTCCCTTCTCTCTTGGTACCTACTATTCAAATCTTTTGCTTAGTCAGCTTTTCATGGGACTTAACCAATTCATGAGTAAAACTGAGATAGCATTGAAACTCAGGAAAAAAAAAAATAAGTTGAGAATCTTAATCCCTTCCTCTCAGGGTGCTACTAAGTCCCTTGCACATTTTTCTGCTCTTTTCCCATGCCAAAATTTTGCTTATCTATGATTTTAGGTGCCTATTTGATTTATATTTGCCTGTGGGACCTGTTAAGTAAATCTCTGCAAAATAAATAGATCTGATTTATGGTCCATTGCTGCTCCATAATAAAAAAGAAGCCGAAAATTTTAAGTGGCAAGACTGCTTGCTTAAATTCCAAATAATCAGCATAGTCATGCAAAAAACTGAAATGATCAAAATGTCTTGGTTTCAAACAGTCTCTAAATTGCCACCAACATTATATTCTAAAACTAAAAGCAATGTCCAATTCTTTCTCCCATGGCCCTCAGGGCACAACCCAAATTATTCCTCAACCTGGTTGCAACTAAAAAAACCAAAGAAATATATAACAAACAAATTTCTGCTTTTCCTTCAAGGCTTGACTCAAATATTCATTCCCATTTATGTGCTCTCAAATAAATTGATTCAAACTTCTTTCCTGGATTCCTTATTGTTTTTCTTAAGCTTATCTAGTCTATTTATAAAAGAAGAGCCAAGGGCTTCCTGTGTCATCTTACCAATCACTATGCATAGCAAAGCTCCAGCACATGGCAAATAAATAACTAAAAGGAGCAGATTTTTAGAAAGCATAGATGATTGCAATGTGGAGTATTTCTTAAAATGTCCCTATAAAGTTATATCCCAGCAAAGCAGGCAAACAAAGTAAAAATGATAAGTTATTTAAGAATGATCTGTCTGGAATATTGAGTAAGCTGGGCATGGTGACCCATGTCTATAATCCCAGATACTTGGGAGGCTGAGGCAGTGTATGTAATTTAGAGAGACTATCTCAAGATGTTGGTGCTGTTGTTAGGTGCCCGTGGAGCCCATATAGTACTCATAGTGACCCAACCTACAATAGGCAAAACACTATTGTCAGTGTGTCTCTGCTATTTATAGGGTTTTCAATGGCAGATTGATTTTTGGGAGTGGGTTGCTTGGTTCTTCAACCAAGGCTATCGCACCTGGTGTTCCCATCCAAGTACTAACCAGGCCCAACCCTGATTAGCTTCAGGGATCTGATGGGATCAGATGCTACAGGGCTATGGCTGCAGGCTCTGTCTCAAGATACAAGAGTAAAAACTGGGTTGGGAGTGCAGCTCATTGGTAGTGCTCTGGCAAAGCAAGTGTGAGTCCCTGGGTTCAACCCCCCAATACCACTAAAGGATAGAAAGACAGAGAGAGAGAGAGAGAGAGCGCACAAATATTAAGTAAAACTTGGTGTCCTTTTTCTGATAGAACATCAACCCCAGTGGTTTTTGTTTTTTTTTAAGTTTTTGTTGCTGTTGTTAGGTGCCATCCAGTCAGTGTCCAACTCATAACGACCCAATGTCCAACATGGGAAACCCTGTGCTTCTCTGCTATTCATAGGGTTTTCAATAGCAGATTGTTTTTTGGGAATGGGTTGCCAGGTCCTTCTCCCAAGCCCACAGCTCCTGGTGGTATTTTCTGTATTTTCACATATTTTCTTGAATATATCAATCATAATTGTTTAAAGTTTTGTCGATATCTCTAGCATCTAGATTGTCTCTGGATATATATTTATAATCTATGTTTTCCCTGAGGTTTGATCCTGTATCTTTATCTTTCTGATAGTTTTTGACTTTTCTTAGGAAAAACATTGAAGAGGTTCTGGATTATGTTATCCAGGCAGTCTCCCATCAAAGTACTAATCAGGCCTGACCCTACTAAGCTTCTGAGACCTGATGCTACAGTGGTACAATACACGCTTTTCAAGCTTTTAGTACTTCCTAAATGTGAGGCAAGGGCTGGAATTTAGCTCAGTTGGTACAGTGCTGCACTGCAGTCTCTGAGGTCCCTAGTTCAATTCCCAGCACTGTAAAAATGGGAGAAGGACCTGGAAATCCACTCCCAAGGCAATCCTGAAACAGTCAGCCATTAAAAACCCTTTGAGGGTCCTTATGAGTCGGATACCGACTCGATGGCACCTAACAACAACAACAACAACAAATATGAGGCAATATTCTTTTGTCTTTAAGGAACTCACACAATCTACTTGGGATTCAAGACATACATTTAAATTCATAAAGAGAACTAGGAAATGGCTTAGAAAAAAATATTAGATCCATAAACAATGAGAAGTGAACATTATGAGGAAAAATGTACCATCCAACTCCCAGAGGAAAATAAAAGTCACCATTGTAATTGCTGTGTGGGATGAAGCCAAATATTCCACTGCTCAGAGCTTGAGTTCTGAAATGGCAATAAATGTTTTTGTTTTGTTTTGTTTTTGATCTGACATGTTGACATCTGAAATCTGTTGACAGATTTCCTTGGGCTCACTAACCATTATTCTGGATTCGTTCTCTTGGACAAAAACTCAGCTCATACTGGATCTCACACAGAGGAAATTTTCCTGAATCATGTACCTGCAAAGACCAGAGATGGTGGAATAGAGGGTGTGGTATCACTCAGTACTTTAAAAGCAATGCCATTAATTGTATAATGTAAAACAGGCAACTAAACTATAGTGATAAAAAAAAACAAATCAATGATTTCTTGGGGAAAGAAGTGGTGTTATTTATTGCAAACATTCATGAAAGAACTTTTGTAGTTATGAAAATGCTCCATATCTTGATTGTGGTATGTTTACCAAAGTACATTTTCAGTGGTGCTCAAGCTGTCCACTTAAAATGAGTGCACTTTATTTGTATTCAAATTATAAACCAGTAAAGTTGTATTAAGAAGTTGAAGTAATGAATTTGTGTTTTTTGAGGAATACTATGTTATAACAAACCACAATCCTGTAACTATTTAAAAATAAAGGGTAAGAGCATATCTAAATATATTCAAAATGAGGCATTACAGAGGGAAAATAAATTTTTAAAATATTAAATGAATAAATCACTCCATAGATTTGAATTCCTAAGTAAAAATACAGTTTATCATAATTGACTCAGTTGTAATGGAATGCTTATGCAAACAGCTTAACATATAAAAAAGATAAAAAATTCAAAGAACTGCCTGTTCAAAATCATCCAAGCTAGATGGTTATACAGGGAATTCTACACTCCTTCAAAGACCATTCTTACATAAATTATTCCAGAGCATAGAAATTTAAAAAATTAAACAATATATGCATTTGTGTAAAACAAATGCTATATTTAAACTAAGTCTGACAAGGGCACAGAAAGAAAAACAAGAAAGTATTTCTTTTATGAATTTTGAGTAAAGAATTCTAGAGTATTTGCAAACTGAACCTTCTCACATGTTAAGAAAATGGCCAAATGACATTTATTCCAAGGATCAACAAATGGCCCAATAGGAAATTTATTAAAATAATTTTATGTTAATAACTTTTTGGCAAATAATGATACATTTGTTTCCATTGATGTGTTCAGCAAAATTCAACATACACTCATGCACATACACACAAACACACACAGAGGAAAAAGAAATAAAAAGAAAACCAAAACAAAAGATAAACACAAAAGAGAAACAAGTGACCTTGTCAATGTATAACATATTTACATATAAAAAGATTAATTCAAGAATTTGATGATATTATTTTGAATATATACTCTTACTGAAAGTCACACAGCCACATAACATTTTGATCAACAATGGGCCACATGCACTATGATGGTCCCACAAGATTATATTGCTTAGTGACATCATGGTGATCTTAGTTCATGTAAGTATACTCTATGATGTTTGCACAGTGATGAAATTGCTTAATGATACATTTGTCAGAATGCTCCATGACACATGACTGCACATACTAAGAATGAGAATAAATGCAAAGGAATCTTGAACTTTACTGTATTGATAGGAAAATTGGTATATATTCTGAATCTCTTTTATGTGTACTATAGGATAAACCAAATTGTTAAATATGAAATGGGAAAAGGCAAGGATATGGCTGTAGTGGTGGATTTGAATTTTCGTTAGTATAAATAATAAAGTATATGTAATTAAGCCACAGAAAAGTATAGAACCAATGTCACACTGGTATCTATAAAGTATACTTTCCCTCCAGATTTTGGTTCCTAAATAGCATTTCTCACCAAAAAGTCCTTGGGATCCTCAGAGATATAACAGTCCATATCTTTGGCAGAGTATAAAGTGAATGTGAAACATCTTGTGGCAGAGTAAAGAAATATCACAAATTTAGAGCAATGCCAAAGTACTCAGAAGCCAAATCAACTCAATATTCATTGTTGAAATGTGGGATGATTTGATTATTAGAAATTAATAATGAGGGTTTTTTAGCTATGAAAGATAAATTTTGTATCTGATTAGAGTCCTAAATACAAAACCTAGATTTTGAAAAATAGTGATTTGAGATAATCAGAGACAAATAGGATTTGAGGAACCCTGGTCTCAGAAAACAAATAAATGCATTTAGATAAGTACTAGATCCATCATCTCTATTTTCCTTTCTGATATTTGCCAATAGGTCTCATAGGGTACAAAGCAGAAACAGAAATTCTAGGCATCTTGCTAGGATGAGACTCCTTGTCAGCCAGGTTGAAGTGTTAAGACCCTGGAGAAAAGGAAATTACAAGAGAGTGAGCAAAAGAAAATATTTTACTTCATTTAGAATCATTTTCTGAATCATAAGCTATGTGCTTATATGTAGGGCAAAAGGCCAAGCAATCAAGCAAAAACTAGATACTAAGGAGCTAAAAACTCAAGCACAGATTTATTCAAATTTCACAAACTTTGGAAGAAAATAATAGGACTTCAGGTCATGACAAAGCAGAATAGTCTTGAAAAGTACCCAACTTGCATTTTGTACCCCTGAACTCCTTCAGTATAAGCACAATGCAGAAATAAACCAGACCAAACAAAACTTGAAATATAACTTAAAGATATTTCACCTCTTTGGCCATCAAGGTTATATAACCACACTCTAACTGCCTAGCATAAGGTAATTAAATTTTCTCTGGAGAAAGATATATATAATCCAGAACCTCTTCAATTTTTTTCCCTAAGAAAAGTCAAAAGCTGTCAGAGAGACAAGGATACAGGATCAAAACTCAGGAAAAACATAGATTATAAATATATATCCAGAGACAATCTAGATGCAGCATACATCAGAAAAAATTTTAAATAATTATGATTAATGTATTCAAGAAAGTAGGTGAAAATGCAGAAAATATCACCAGACTATTCAAATAAATAAAGATTCTAGATTTGAGAAATATGTTTGAAATTAAAAATGCAACAGATCACTTTCACAATAGATTAAATGTTGTTGTTGTTGTTGTTGTTGTTGTTAGACACCATAGAGTCTGGTCTGACCCATATTGGCCCTCATACGGTTTTTAATGGCTGATTGTTTTGGAATTGCTCTGGGAGTAGATTGCCACATCGTTTTCCTGTTTTTGTGGCACCAGGAATTGAACCTAGGTCCTCAGAGAGTACAGAGCAGCACTGTACCAACTGAGCTAAATTTCATCCCAGATTAAATGTAGAAGAATAAAAAAATATTAAAATGGTTAAATAGAGTCATGAGATATATCCAGACTGAAGCACAGAAAGTGTGTGAGAAATGCAGAAGAAAACATTATAGATATAAGTGATGAAAACTTCTAAAATATAATTAGAATCACAGGAGAGGAGAGTAAGGCAGAATAATATTTGGGAGATAATAGCTGAGAATTTTCCAAAGCTGGCAAATTAAAGCAAGTCACAGATTCTAGAAGCATTACAGACTTTAAGTAAGATAAACGGAAAGAAAAACTTCCCTAAGAGTACCACAATAAACGTGCTAGAAAAAAAAGATGAAGAGAAAATCTTAAAAGTCCTTAGAGAATTAAAACACATAACTTTCAAAGACGCAAATACAAGATTGACTGCAAGAATAAACACTAACAATATAAAAATACTTTAATAAGTTTTACTTCATTAACATTTAAACACATTGTTTATGAAAAGACATCACTAAAAAGGTGAGAAGGCAAGCCACAGAATGGAGAATTCATGTTTAAATAAAATGAGCAAAACCTAAAGAGACAATTTATAAAAGAGATTATCCAGCTGACCCTCCAATGAAAATATTCTCCATTATTAGTCATCAGGAAAATCAAAATTAAAACCTTAAAAAGTGCACACATTCAAGCAATGTGGTATATATTTTAAACTGACATTAATAAATATTGTCAAGGAACTCTCATA
Source organism: Pedetes capensis (assembly GCA_007922755.1). NCBI lineage: Eukaryota > Metazoa > Chordata > Mammalia > Rodentia > Pedetidae > Pedetes > Pedetes capensis. The sequence continues at coordinate 29,675 of VMDO01009590.1, read as the reverse complement.
TGAAGTTGACAAAAGTATAATTTTGGTATAACCACTTTGATATTAATTGTCAATATTTATCAATGCTAACCATGTGCACATGTATGGCTCACTATTTTACTCTTAGTTAAACAATATACTAATAAAAATGTGAACTTAAAACATACCAAAGGCATGAATAAGAGTGTTGATAGCACCATGAGGCAAAATTTCCTCACATTAGAAAAACCTAGGAATTTAGGAACAGTAAAATGGATAAATAATTTCTGATGTAAAAAAGTAAGGATCTACTGCTCCATGTGACAATATGGGAGAATCTCACAGATAAAATATTGAATGAAAAAGTCCAGATACAAAAGAATAATTTATGATTCCATCTATATGAAATTCAAAATGAAAAAATAAAACTACATAATTTATTGTGTAGTATTCCAGATAATCATTACTGTTTTTGTCAGGGTGAAGACTGGGCAAAATCATAAGAAGACTATTAGGGGACTGATAATATTCTTTATATCCATTTGGATGGGGCTTACATGTCTGTGCATAACATATAATCATTGATTGGCTTATATATTTATGTATTTTACTATATAAAGCTAATATATATGTATAGAAATTAAAACAAATACATAAGCAAAGAATAAATATAATGAATTAAAACCCACCAATATTAATAATATTATAGTGAGTCAATTGTGATACTCAGATAAAAAGGAAAAAGATAGAAAACTGCTCTTTACAGAATGTTAGCTAGTAAATATAGAAGTTTGCAAAAACCATTTCACAACTACCACTGTAATGATTGATTCAAAGACATCATTAGTTGGTACTACACCATTGGATGGCTGGGATTTAGCTCAGTTGGTAGAGCGCTGCGCTGCAGTCTCTGAGGTCCCGAGTTCAATTCCCAGCACCTCAATAATGGGAGAAGGACCTGGCAATCCACTCCCAAGGCAATCCCAAAACAGTCTGCCATTGAAAACCCTATGAGGGTCGCTATGAGTCGGATACCGACTCGACGGCACTTAACAACAACAACAACAACAACATTGGATAAAAGTTAATAGGAGAACAGGGTATTCTTGGCTGTCATGGTTGTCAAAACCACTTAAAGTTTGAGGGAACAAATCAGGCAAATCTATATTGTGAGATATTTTACAAAACTAGCGTAGGTACTCATTTTCCAGTTGTTTGATGTCAGCAGAGAAGCACTGACAATAGTGTTTTGCCTGTTGTATGCAGGGTTGCTATGAGTTGGATACCAACTTGACGGCACCTAACAATAACAAATCAATTTTTCTTACACAGTCATCATGCTTCATATTTTACAGAACAGTATAAAGAAGGAAAGAAAAAAGTAGGAATTTTAATTATGTGATGAGAATCATATGCAATCATGGGTTATATTCTCATTGATTTTTTTCTTCCCTTTTTTCATGTATTCATATAGTCGCATCCTCTATTTTGAGATCTTCCTCTTCCTCTTTATGGCTCTACTTTGCTTCCCCCTCTCCCTCCTTCCCCAACCTCTGTTCCCCCCACTGATCCCCTCCCCCTCCTTTGTTTTCTTTTTTCCCCTTTATTAGTAAATGATGATGGGGTACAGAGTAATACAGCAATGCCTTTTTCCATTATCCATCCTTTACATCACTTCTAGCAACAATTTCATCTACACACAAAGTTTATGGAGGCTTTTGCTCATGATTTCATGTGTTGGATTTGATTTGTGTTTGTAAGATTTAATAAGAGAGAATCTATGTTCCTTTCACTTACTTTCCCCTAATGTGTAATTGACAATGATATAATATGCCAATCTTATTCAATTTCCTCCAGTTTTGCGTGTGTGTGTGTGTGTGTGTGTGTGTGTTTAATCTATGCAATTTTATCAGAATGTCTCATATTCATTACTTTCAAAACAATTCTATCATGACAGTCATTTTGTGTTATCTTTTTATGACCACATATACCTCTCTCACCCCCTAACTCCTAATAACCACTAATCTAATCTCCACATATATAATTTTGTTGCTTCAGAAATGTTGCATATAGGATCATACAGTTTATAACTCTTCTGAAATTATCTTTTTCATGTAGCATATTTTCCTTTCTATTGCTATGTACTATTCCATCAAAAGATATACTATTGTCTGTTTGGTAGTTTGTGCATTACTGATTGATTTCCAGTTTTTTGAATTTTTTCTTTTTTCCTCTTTTTTTTTCTCTGTATTTGAGGTTTGAACTCAGGGCCTTGCACATAATCTTCAAGAGCTCCACCACTGGTATGTACTCATAGCCGTTTAATTTATTCATTTATTTAATATTTTGGTGGACACTAGTTCACATTTAATTGTGGCACTTTCAAATTGTACAAGTCTTTGACCCCATATTTAGTTTCTTAAAATGATAGGGAAACATCCCCAATCACAGGTGAATGAGTCTAGTAAGTTTACTCCTTCAGTTCCTATTTGCAGCACCCAATATTCCTTTAAGATAACAGTCAGATCTGGCAGTGGCCAACAGTGAATTTCCATCCTCCAGAATGGAAAAGTTCTGGTTCTTAGTGCATCCTGTGTTGCAGTGGCACTTGTCCAAAATTGGTACCTCCCCACAGTTAGGGAGCTTTAAATGAACCAGTGAAAAAAAGCCCTTTCCCCTTCAAGGTCAAGAAAGAAAATTACTCCTCAAAACCCAGCCAATTTGCTGGTGAGGTTTTTCCATCTGTCCCATCTCTTCAGGCTCTTTGTTTTCCTTTTTTTTTTTCTTTTGCTGTAGAGCAAGAGAGAACAAAACCTAACTTGACTTACAAGAAACAAGACAATGATGGCTATAAAAGGAGGGACCAAGACAAATGGAGATACTCCTTTATCTCCCAGGTCCAATGTTGTGCTTCACAGAAAAACAAAAACAAGTCCATAACATACAACAATAGAATTACAAAATCCATCCATCCAAGAGTACTGGAAAGCAGGAAGGAGAGGTGGAAGGATAAATGGCACAGGAAGAAAAACAAAGTGTTCAGACCAGTCCAGGTACAGCGGCTGGCAAATGTAATACAACAACAACAACAACATGAAGAACCTATGGTACTTTTGGACTTTGGGTGGTGATAAAAAATCCACACTGGTGTCAGGGAAATTCTGTCTAATATGCACCAAGGATGAAAATTGCAGTTCCTCAAAGAGAAGGGAATATGCAGAGGGCCCTTGACAGAGTGGGTCCTGCTTTCCCTGGCAGGGGGAGAAGACAGAGAAAAGAGCTGGACACCCTTTGGATAGGCCTGCCATTTTTGAGTGGCAGGCTACTCAACTTAAGGCCTACAGTAGCCTTCAGTTTGGCCGGAGACAGATAGGGTGAAAGGAACTTCTCTGTAGAGGTTAGCTGCCCACAGTAGACTCCAGGTAGACTGTGTTTTGGAAGAGTCTGTTGCTCAAGAAGACCATCAAGGAGAAGAGGCAAAATGGAAAGGCTATGATTTTTCAGGGGTCTTTGCTTCATTGGCACTGATAATGAATAAAGGAAAGAGGATAGTGAAGAGGCAGCCACTGATAATGTGTGAGGACTGCATTTTTGTGAAGAAAGCCAAGGGTAAACCAAATCCAAAGTAGTACAGGCCAATTCCTTTCTATATTTGATATTTTCTGGTGTATTTCATTTCCTTTATTGAGCCAACTATATTCAAAGCAGTATAGTCAGTACAGAAGAGACATATACAGCACATTAACCAGTTGACCATCAAGAAACAAATGTCTGCTGGATAAGAAAAAGAGCATGTAGCAAAAGGTTGAGGAACATGTCTGCAATTATTTTGCTGACAGTAGGGAATAGATGAGTCTTCCTCCCTGATATATCAAATGCTAGGTCAGTTATATGTTGAAACCAAATGGCATTTATAGCTTTGGCACACACAAACAGAGGGAGCACCGAAAGAGCACTGAAGATTGATGTGATTGGCAGGAAGAGGAACTCCAGCCAAGTCAACACATCTCCACGAAATGAGGGATCACCAATAATTCAGGCTGCTGTTGACTGTAGCACAGGAATAAACACTCATAAAACAAGAGGAGATGAGAAGATGCCACCATTCCAAGCGCAGCACTGGAAAATTCTGCTGACACTACTTGGCTCACTGTCTTATTTCTGCTCTGTACTCTGAGCTCTTCTCAGCTCCAGGACACTCCTTGCCCTTCTATGTTGTTCCTCTCTCTTTTGTTGAATTCCAGCATCTATATTTGAAATGGTACCTCACATGGAGTCTTTGATTCCCCTGCCAAGGTCCTGGAGAAAGGTTTTGACCCTGTCAGCTATCTCTTCACTGTCTAGACATCAACTGCAACCCCACCCCCTACTGCTCCAGCCCGGATACTTGGCCACTGCAGTTCCCCTCAAGTGATCCCCACCCTGCCTCCCACTCTGGCCAGGGAAACTTTGTGTAAAGTTTCTTTGTGAGCATAATTTTACATTCTGTGGCTGGGGTCCCTATCTTGCAGTCTGTGGCCTGTTAGGAACTGGGCCAGGCAAGCAAATCCTCATCTGTATTTACAGCCGCCACTCATGGCTTTCATCACCACCTGAGTTCCATGGAAAATTTGCTTCCACAAAACCAGTCTCTGTGCCAGAAATGTTGAATGATGTTGTTCTATGAGAAAATGCCCCACAGTACAATTACTGGGTTGTATAGCAGTTGCATGTTTAATTTTATAGGAAACTGGAAAGTGGTTTCAAGATCAGCTATAACATTTCACATTACCAACAGCAAAGTTCAAATAATTTCAAATTTTATACATCCTTGTTGATATTTGGTAGTGCCATTTACAAAAGTTTTAGTCATTAAGACAGATATGTAGTGATATCTCTATGCAATTTTAATTTGAATTCCACCAATGACTCATGATGTTGAACATATTATCTTGTTCTTATTTTCTATCCATATATTTTCTTTGTTGGAAAATCACTGTTTGTGTCTTTGGCCCACTTTCTAAATGGCCTAAGTTTTGTTGTTGTTTTGCTTGTTGTTGTTGTTTGTTTTAGTATTGGGTTTTGAAGTTTCTTTATATATATTCTAGGTAAAAGATTTTTGTTAGATGTCCATGGTTTGCAAATATTTTCTCCCAGTCTGTCATTTATCTTTTCATCTTGACAAGTTCTCTCATAGAACAAAGGTTTTAATTTTAGTGAGCCCTAAGTTATTAATTTCTTGCATTTATGGGTTATTCTTTTGGTGTTATGTAGAAGTATTTAACTAAAAATTCAACTTATTTAATAGATATAGGGCTATATGACATTTTTGATCTTCAGAAAAATCAGTTCATGCATCTTAACTCCACATAATTTATTTTCTTCTCTTTCTTTCTTTCTTTCTTTCTTTCTTTCTTTCTTTCTTTCTTTCTTTTTCTTCCTTTCTTAAAATGAGAAATCTTATTTGAAGAGACTTCCCTTGCAAGATGGTAGATTAGAGGTAGATTACACCTCCATGTAATGTGGTGAAACAAGAGTCAGAATAGGAAGGAGTGGACTCTATTCCAAAGAGAGAAAGACTGGAAAAATACAGAAATCACAAGGCGGTCATATGGTGGTTTCAAAGTGCAGAATGGAGGTGAGCAGTGACAGGAAGTGAACAGAACACAACTCCAGATCCCTGGTGGGGGAGGAGAACTGGAACCCTCATCCAAAAAGGTAAGCAGGACAGTCCTGGTGGCCACACTGGCCATCCCACAGGACAAGCCCACAGTCCTTGAAGTCCTTGGATATTTGAGGGATTTGATGAGACAGTGGGTCTTCCTGACTGAAATGCCACACTCCATATGTCAGAGGGCTGAGACTGGGCTCCCAAGGGATCCCATTTTGTGAGACTGAGCTACTCTGGGAGCCTAAAAACAAAAAGTAACCACTGGCGAAGGAGCCTAGGAATAACCTGCCACAACCCCAGGGTGTGAAACAGCTGTGGCAGGACAGGCAGTTACAGGGAAGAGGAAGGTGGGGGTACTGACAGGCTGAGAGGTTCAGGAAAAAGGAAGTTTGGGAAAGGTGTATGGACAGTAGCTCCAACTCCTGTGGAAAGGAGATGACTCCATCTCATGAGGAGAACTTTGGAGACTGGGAGCTCTAAGTCAAGGTCAGATAAAAGATTTCATCTTCAACTGATTGCCACCTCCACCTAACAGACTCCAATATTAGAAAATTCAGAAAGAAGTCATATTGGTATTTTTTCTTCCTGTTGTGCTGGGAATTGAATCCAGGGCTTTGCATGGGCAAGTGCTGTAGCACCATGCAATACCCCTATCCCTTTTCTTATTCTTGTTTTGAGGCAGGGTTTCATTGAGTTGTGCAGGCTGCTTCTGGCCTGGGGCTCAAGATCTTCTGCCTCAGTCTTTTGAGACAATGGGACTACAAGTGCTCACCTTGGTGTCTAAGCTGGTTTCCCTCCCTTTTCATTGTTAATTTTATTTTCTTTATTTATCTTTTCACTAATATAATTTTTATCTTTCTCATATTTTTTTTCTCTTTTGCTGCCTATGTATCTTTTTGTCCCTATAATATTTATTATACTTTAGCATCATTTTTGCTTTTTTTATAAAATAAGAAATTTCTTAGGCTTTCTACTTCTTATTGCTCTTATATTTATTTATTTTGTATATACTTTTTTTCTTTATTTTGCAATTGGGATTTTTAAACATCTTTTGCTCTTTTGTCTCCCTTTTTTCTAACATTTGTTTCCTTTCTGGATCTTCTCTTTCTTTCTTCTCTTCTTCTTCTTCTTCTTCTTCTTCTTCTTCTTCTTCTTCTTCTTTCTCTTCTTTGCTTAAACATTATTGCTTCCTTCTTTTTCCCCTTTCTATGCTAGTTTTGTTTATTTTAAGCAATTAATAGTTTTACCTTCACTATAAATAATTTGTAACTTTACAGCTCACTCTCATTACTTCTGTTCTATGGACATTGGTGATATAGTAGTTGGCTTTTATTGATTTTAAGTGTATTTCTATACCTGGCTTGGTCAGATATTATACATGTTACAGTGGTTTGTCTTCTGCTCTAGGAGTGATACTAGGGACTGGGATAAGAAGAAGAAGTTGCTTACTAAGAAGATCCCCAAATAAAAAGGGGAGAGATATCCATCCCAATAGATGCCTTAATCACAAAACAGAAAGACGAAAAAAAAAAAATAGCAACCCATCTCCTCCAAAAGACCATCATTTTTTACTGGATCCAAAGATAGTAATATGGCTGATATGTCAGACAAATAATTCAAAAGTCTACTTCTAAACATGTTGAATGATTTCAAAGGGGACAAAAACAAGTTGATGACACATAGTGGACAACATTATCAGAAGACAAGATTAAGCAGAAGACCAAATGTCAGGGATGGAAGACTAGGTTGAGGTAATACTATATTTAGATATAAGCAAAGAAAAAAAGAACATGACCAAGAGACCAAATCTAAGAACCCAGGGGGTAGAAGAAGGAGCTGAGATGAAAACAGAAGGCATAGATAACATATTCAATGAAATTATAGCAGAAAATTTCCAAAATCTTTGGACAGAAATGGACATTTAACCACAAGAGGCATTTAAAGCACCAAATAGAAATGACCAGGAAAGAATCTTCATATACTATAATATAATTATAGTGCCAATACTACAGAAAGAAGAAACAATATTAAAAGCAGGAAGAGAAAAACTCCAATTCACTTACAAAAGCAAACTCATCAGGATAACATTAGACATCTCAGCACAAACTCTGATATCCAGAGAAAGCATGGAATGATATATTCCAAGCACTAAAGTAAATAACTGCGGAAAAGTTTATGTCCAGCAAAGATATCATTTAAAATTGGTGGAAAAATAAAGACTTTCCAAGACAAGCACACCCTGAAAGAATTCACGACCATTAAGTCAACCTTGCAGAAGATTCTTAAATAAATCCTATTCAGACAAGAGGAAGAAAGTCTAATCATGGAAGTATAGGAAAGAATTAACTTTGAGAGAAACAGTTGAACTAACAAGAACTAGGAATCAGTTATGTATGATTCAAAAAACCCAGCAAATCCTGAATATGAATAAGGAAGAAAGAAAAGAATGAATAGTATGTGCACCAAACAGAAAAATACCCAACAAGATTACAAGAATAGTAACCCCTGTCAGTAATAACCCTAAATATAAATGGTCTTAACTTTCCAATTGCCTGCAGACATACCATTGTGACATCCATTCCCGACAAATCTCAGAAGCTAAGCAAGGTGGGGCCTGGTTAGTATTTGGATGGGAGAAAGTATGAGAACACCAGGTGCGATAGGCTTGGGAGAAGGACCCAGCAAACCACTCCCCCCCCAAAAAAAAATCAGCTATTGAAAATGCTTTGAAAAGCAGAGAAACACTAACAATACTGTTTCACCTGTTTTACATAGGGTCACTATGAGTCAGTTACTGACTTGGCAGTACCTGACAACAACAACTTTCCAATTAAAAGATGTAGACTAGTAGATTGGATTAAAAAAAAACAAGGTTCAAAAATTTATTGTCTGCAAGAAATGTACTTAACTGCCAAAGAAACTCAAAGATTGAAAGTAAAAAGATGAAAATTGATATTCCAAGCAAATGGAAGCAAATGAAAAGAAGGAGTAGCTACCCTTATACCAGAGAAAGTAGACTTCAAGTTTAAATAAATCAGAAGAGATAAAGAAGGTCACTACATATTAGTAAAAGAAGAGCCAATCAAGAATATATAACAGTTGTAAATATATGTGCACCAAAATTTGGTGCACTCAATTTTATGAAATAAACACTACTGGAGATAAAGGGATAAACAGGTCCAGATACAATAATAGCAGGTGACTTTAATGCTCCACTCTCATCCATAGATACAATATCTAGATAAAAAATCAACAAAGAAACTTCACAGTTAAGCAGCAGAATAGATCAAATGGACTTAACGGACATCTACAGAATATTCTATCCAAAAAGTAAAGAATATACATTCTTCTCAGAGCCCATAGAACTTTCTCTAAAGTAGATTACATTTTATGCCATAGCTCAAATCTTAACTATTACAGAAAAATTAAAATATTTTCATTTACATTGTTTGACCACAATAGAATAAATCAAGAAATGAACAGGAAGAGAAATTACAGAAACTATACGGATACATGGAGATTGAACAATACACTCTTAAATGATCAATAGGTCCTTAAAGAAATCAGGGAAGAAATAAAAAAATTTCTAGAGTCAAAAGAAAAGGAAAGCACAACCTTTTGGAACCTTTGGGATATAGCAAAGGTAGTTCTAAGAGGAAAAGTTATAGATATATCTATATAGTGTATCTACATTAAAAATCAAAGGGTGTGCAAATACATAGCTTAATGATACACCTACTGTCTAAGGAAAAGAACAAGCAAAATCCAAAATTTTTGCATAGAAAGGAGCATAAATTAATGAAATGGAGATTAATAGAATAATAAAAGAAATTGATGAAACAAAGAGCTGATTCCTTAAAAAGAGAAACAAAAGCAACAAACCCTTAGCTAAAGTACCCAACAATAGACAAGACTCAAGTTAATAAAATTCAAGATTAAAAAGGGGGCATTTGTCATGATACCAATGAAAGACAGGGAATCATTTGAGAATACTTTGAAAATTTATATTAAAAAACCCACAAAACTTAGATGAGATGGACAAATTCCTAGACACTTATGACCAACCAAAATTAAATCAAGAGGATACAAAAAATTTTAAAAAGTTTATAATGAGCAGCAAGATTGAAGCAGTAATAAAGAGTCTTTAAACAAAGAAAAGCCCAGGACCAGATAGATCCACTGCCAAATTCTATAAGATCTTTAAAGAAGAATTAACAACAATGTTCCTCAAGCTATTCTATAAAATAGAAATGGAAGGAACACTATCAAACTCATTCTATGAAGCCAGTATTACCCTGATAGCAAAACCAGATAAGAATACAACAAAAAATGAAACTATAGACCAATTTCCCTGAAGAACATAAATGCAAAATTTTTAATAAAATATTTTCAAATTAACTTCAAAAATACATTACAAAGTTCAAGCATTATGATCAAGTTGGATTTTTTCCAGGAATGCAAGGATGGTTCCCAAGATAATAAATGTAATACAGTACATAAATTAACTCCAGAGACAGAAATCACATGATCATCATGATAGATGTAGAAAAGGCCTTTGACAAAGTTCAGCATTATTTCATGATAAAATCCCTGAAGAAATTAGGAATTGAAGGAAGATACCTCAACATAATAAAGGCAGTATGTTAAAAAACTACAGCCAATATCATACTAAATGGAGAAAAACTGAAAGCATTTCCTCTAAAATCAGTGGCAACGGTGTCCACTGTCATCACTATTATTTGATATACTAATTTATCTCTTAGGCACAGCAATAAAATAGGAGAAAGAAATAAAAGGTATAAAAATAGGAAAGAAAGAATCCAAATTGTCCCTACTTGAGAATGGTATGATTCAATATTTAAGAGACCCAAGATTCCACACACAAAAAAACTCTTAAAGCTGATAAATATTTTCAGCAAAGTAGGTGAATACAAAATCAACATACAAAAACCAGTAGCTTTTCCATATACCAATAATGAAAAAATACTTAGGGATAAGGCTAATCAAGGAGGTAAAAGACCTCTACAATGAAAACATTAAAACACTAAAGAAAGAAATGGAAGAAGATACTAGAAGATGGAAATTCCTCTCATGCTGATGGATTGGAAGAATTAATATTATGAAAGTAGCTATGTTACCAAAAGCAATTTACAGATTTATTTTACAACATCACTCCCAACATCACTCTTCACAGAAATAGAAAAAAGAAAAATCTCACAAGTCACAGGGAAGCACAAAATCCCTGACTCATAAAAGCAATCCTGAGCAGAAAGAATTTCAAGGAGCATCACAATACCTGATTTCCAATTAACTACAGCACCATATTAACAAAAACAGCAAGGTACTGGCACAAAAACAGACATGTAGACCAATGTAATAGAATAGAGGATCTAGAAATAGTGGAGTAGCTACATCTACCTGATGTTTGCCAAAAATGCAAGTTGGAGAAAAGACAGCCTCTTCAACAAATAGTGCTGGGAGAACTATATATCCTCATGAAGAAGACCTAAACTAGATCCATCTCTCTCATTTTGTATGAAAATTCATTCACAGTGAATAAAAGACCTTAGTGGAAGACCTGAAACATTAAAACTGTTAGAGGAATACATAGGGAAAACAATTCAGGATATAGGCACAAGCAAGGACTTTCTGAATAAAAGACCCCAATAGTGTAGGAAACAATAGCAAGAATTGAGAAATGGGATTGCATGAAATTAAAAAGCTTTTGCAAAGCAAAAACATAATTATCAGAGTCAAGAAGATAACCTACAGAATGGGAGAAAATCTTTGCCAGCTATACATCAGACAGAGGATTAATATCTAGAATACATAAAGAGGTAAAAAAATTAAACATTAAAAACCCCAAGGTAGCCAAGAAAGAATGGCAAATGAACTAAGCAGATAGTTCTCAAAAGAGGAAATACAAATGTCCAATAAATATGAAAAATGTTCAACATCATTAGCCATCACAGAAATGGATCTCATGGAGATACCATCTCACCTTAGTCAAAAAAGCTAACATTAATAAAACAAATAACAACAAATGCTGGTGAGAATTTTGGGAGAAAGGAACCCCAGTACACTGCTGGTGGGAATGTAGATTGGTGCTATCACTATGGAAATCATTATGGAAACTCCTCCAAAAACTAAAAATAGAACTACCATATGACCCAGCTATACCTTCTGGGTACATATCCAAAAGAAAATAAGCCAACATACCATAGAGATACCTGCTCATCCATGTTTATTGTGACATTAATCACAATAGCCAAGATATGTAATCAACCTAGGTGTCCATCAAGAGATGAATGGATAAGGAGAATGTGGTCTATGTACACCGTGGAGTTTTAATCAGCCATAAATAAAGACAAAATAATGGTTTTTGCTAGAAAATGCATGGATCCTGAGAACATCATTTAAAGAGAAATAAGCCCATCCCAGAAAGACTCCATGTTTTCTCTCATATATGTATGTTAGATTTCAGTATGTATTCAATATTAAAATATATAGGTAATAAAAGTAGAAGGAGGCCTTTATATGGGGAGAAAATGGATTAAAGAGAAAGAAGGATTAATAAGAAAGGGTATTGAGAGAAAGGAAGAGAAATGTCATGTTTTATCTTAAAAGTATCTGGATGCAGATAGATAGATGATGGAGATATAGATGTAGATATAGATTCACATTCACACACAAACAAGACATGCAAGTAGAAGGAGAACGTTTGGTAGAGAGAAAGGGAATTGAGAGGGAGAGGGATCATGACAGGGCAATGGGGAGGTGAACATGACCAATCAACAATGATATGCATGTGCGTAAATGTCATAGTGAAATCCATTAAGTGTACCAACCAAAAAATTACTAATAGAGAAGAAAAATCTTATTGTGAGATTTTTGTCTTTGAGATAAAATGTGAGAAAAATCACAGAGAAGTTAGCAGACAGATTCTATGTTCAGATCTGGTTTTGTCACCTACAAGCTCTGTGGCAATATCTCCTGGCCTGTAACTCTTTACTTATAAAATAGAGATATTAAATATACCTTGCTCATCGTGATCTCTCAAGGACTACCTAAGTCCATGCATGTAAATAACTTAAAATAACTCTTACCACATAATATCAGGAGGCTGTCGTTTGAACAAAATGAGGAAACATTGCTTAGTTTAAAGTTATGAAAGGTGTACATCAGGGCTATATCTTTTCACCATACCTCTTCCATCTCTATTGTTATTAGGTGCCAGCAAGTTGGGGTCATAGTGACTCAGTGATCGTATATACAACAAGTGAAACATAATTGCTAGTGCTTTTCTGCTATTCATAGGGTTTTTAATGGCAGATTGTTTTTTTGGGAGTGGGTTGCTGGGTGGTTCTCTCAAGCCTACAGCTCCTGGTGTTCCCAGGTGGTCTTCCATCCAAATACTAACCAGGTCTGATCCTGCTTAGCTCCTGAGATCTGATGGGATCCCACACCACAGTGGTACAGCTGTAGGCTTCAATCTCTATACTGACAAAATAATCCAAGAAGCTGTACTTTATGATGAACATAGCATAAGGATAACAGGAAGACTCATTAAAACCTGACACAACTTTGGTTGCTAAAAGTGAAGAGGATTTGAAATATTTGCTGATAAAGATCAAAGCACACAATCTTCAGCATATATTGAGCCTCAATAATAGAAAACAAAAGTCCTCACAACTGGATCAGTAAGCAACTTCATAATAAATAGAGAAAGAATTGAGGCTGTCTAAGATTTTGTTTTACTTGGTTCAACAATCAACACCTACAGGAAGCAGCGATCAAAAAATCAAAAGATGCATTGCATTAGGAAAAGTTGTTGCAAAAGAACTCTTTGAAGTGTTACGAAATATAGATGTTATATTGAAGAGGAAGGTGTGCCTGATTCATTCCATGGTATTTTCAGTTATATCATATGTTTGTGAAAGCTGGATGGTGAATAATGGATGGTGAACAGGAGAAGAATTGATGCTTTTGAATTATAGGGCGGGAGACAAATACTGAATATACCATGGACTGCCAAAAGAACCAATAGATCTATTCTAGAAAAAGTACAACCAAAGCACTCCTTGGAAGCAATGATGACTAGATTATGTCTTATGTATTTTGGCTATATTTTCAGGAGGGATCAATCCCTGAAGTAGGACATCATGTTTGGGAGAATGGTGGGTCAGTAAAAAAAAAAAAAAAAAGAAAAGAAAATAAGGAAGACTCTCCACTAGATGGATTGACACAGTAGCTGTAACAGTTGACTTACACATGAAAAAGATTGTGTGCATGACTTGGTGTCAGGTGGTTTTTCATTCTGTTGTATATAGAGTTGCTATGAGTCTGCCTTGACTCAGTAGCATTTAACAACAACAATATAAAATAAGTACTCAACAAAAGTTAGCGGTTACTATTATGGATAATATTAATAGAGATCCACACCAAAATATCTACTCTTTATAGAAATATTGCTTCCAATAAGCTTAAAATTTGAATTTCTAGCTATGTATGTTGGTGCATGCCCATAATCACTGCACCCAGGAGGCTGGGGAATCATCAGTTCCAGGCTAGCCTGGGCTACATAGTGACACCTTATCTCAAAACAAAAAAACAAAAAACAAACAAAAACCAACCAACACACAAACCCAAACAATAATAATAACATAAAAAATAAGTGTACAAACTGATTTTTGGCCAATCTATTATTTACTTTATCTATGTAAAGTAAAGACAAATTAGATGGCTCTTGTCAGTATTTTCAAGACTGTTTGGGGACAAGACCCCAAATGTAAGCAGTTACAAAGATTCACTTAACATCTACTTAATCTTATTTATTCCATAGATACCTACTGAGTGTCGACCATACTCTGGGAGTATAAAGAAGTAAATCAGAGAGAAGTGTCTGTTCTGAATGACAGGTATACAGAGGAGGTAGCATATATTTTTATTAAGTTCTATACATTTTTACTGGGGTTTAGCCCAGTTGGCAGAGTGCTGCTCTGCATTTCCTGAGGCCCTGGGTTCAATCTTCAGAACTGTAAAACTGGCAGAAGGACCTGGAAGCCCACTCCCAAAACAATCCCCAAACAATTAGCCATTGAAAATCTTATGAGAGTTGCTAGGAGTCAGACCTGACTCAATGGTACCTGACAGCAACATTTTTATTAAATATATACAGATATATTTTTATTCTGAATATATCTGAATACAGATATATTCAATAATTTGGGGTATGAATAACTTTGGGAACACACACACAAAAAAAGAAAATTGTGTTCCCAATTTTATACAGGTCACCAAAGACTGTCCAAATAGGTTGTATTTGGACAGAGACCAAATGACATGAAGGACAGTGCCACAAGTATTTGACTACAAAAACTTTTATTAGAAAAGGCTGTAACAAGGAAGCTGTAGCAGGTGTACTGTGGAGAGTGTTCAAAGAGCAGGGAATGAGAACTATGGAGAATAGGATAATATAACAACAGGGAAGTGTGCAGAGGATTGGTTTTGCCCCACAGACTATCATAAGGCATTTACTTGGCGAACCTTTGGAGTGTTGATGGCAAGAATGACATTATATTTCATATGTTTTTAAAATATTTCATTGGTTGTTTGAGATTGGGAAGGAAAGATCAGAAATAGAATAGTTAGAAAGCTGTTATGGGGTTCAGGTAAGAGGCACTGTACCTTAGAGTACAAGTACAGAGACAGTGGTTAAGATGGTCAGAAGAAACTGGCTTCTAGATATGCTTCAAAGGGAAAGCTGAGATGTGCTGACAGATTATATATTCATTTTGGTAAAAGAAAATGAAAAGTCAACAATAACTCTAAGGTGATTATTTGGTCTGTGTAAGTTGGGGAATTGTGCTCCCATTTCAAAGAAAATGAAAACTGGGGACAGAGATGGTGTTAGTATAGGTGGAAAGTCAAGAAATAACAGATATCTGTCATCCAGGTGAAGGTAGCAAGTAAGCAGTTGGACACCTGATTGTGAGAAGTCTAGACCACCAATGCAAAATGTGAACTATTACTGAATAGAAAGTCTTCCAATTGATTTATGAAAACCACCTAAGGAGACAGTTCAACGTGATCAGAGAAGGGAAGAAGAACAAGGTGTGAATTGTGAGGTATTTCATCTTTTAGAGGTAGAAGTGATAAAAAATAATCCATCAAAGGAAATAGAAAAGCAGTGGCCAGTGAGGTAGGAGGCAAAAATAGGAAAATATATTGTCCCTCTATAAATAAAGAATTTCAAGAAATGAGAATTACTGAGTATGGCACTGTGGAGTGAAATAATATGAGGATGAGAATTTACTATTGCACCTAGCTCAGCTAGGGGTGGACACCTGTTTGTAATAGGTAAAAATAAGAAATACAGGTGAGGAGATGTAGACAATGGATAGAGACAATGTTTGTGGGGAGTTTTGGTATAAAGGGAAAAGGGAAATGAGGTGAGTGTAGAAGAGAGATGTGAGATTAATGAGAAAATTTTCTTTTAAGATCAGAGATATTTCACCATGTTTGGATGATAATGGGAGAAATCAAGTAGAGAAAGAGAAAAAGATGATTATGTAGGGAATACAGTAAATAATCAGGGAGTGTTTCATTCTGCTGTACATGGGGTCGCTATGAGTCAGACCTGACTCGACAGCACCTAACAACAACAACAAGAGTGAATAACATTAAAGAAATATTGTGAAAAGAGAACAGAGCAGCAAGTGCTAAAATGGAAAGTGTGGCTTGGGCTAATAACCAGAGCCAGCAGAGTAAACGTGTACAGATGGCAGATTGTTGTTGTTAAGTGTCATGGGGTCAGATCCAACTCATAGGCTCTTAGTGACCCTTGTAGGATTTTAATGGCTGATTGTTTCTGGAGTGGACTGTTGTAGTCTTCTCCCATTTTTGCGGTGCTGGGGATCGAATGTGGGTCCTCAGAAAGTGCAAAGTAGCAGTCTACCAACTGAGCTAAACACCAGCCCCAAATGGCAAGTAAGTTCGGAGAAATAGGAGGTAGGGTTATCAGCTAAGAGAAAAGACTTGATAAGAGATGGAGAAGGTTTGGAAAAGAGGGAATCATGAATTATCATCTTCTTCTCTGCTACTTAGGCATAATTTTTAAAAATCACCAACTTAGTTTTAATTTAAAAAAAAGGAAAAAGCAAGCTAGGGTAACATGCAGAGACGGAGTTGAAATTTCTCAAGCCTGTTAAAAGGAGACTCCTGGAACAGCGTAGATTTCAAGGGTTGCAAAGGAATCACCTCAAGGTCAGAATATTAATAGTTAGTAGATTATGAATTATGGTATATTAAGAAAAGGATTGGAGATAGGCATCCTTGAGGCACATGCATAGTGATTTTATATGCACAATTTTTATTGTATATAAATATCATAGAATGATAGAGCTGGTTATATGACCTTAGAAATTACATAACTCCATTGTCATTCATATATATTTGATGTTGTTGTTAGGTGCCATCGAGTCAGTAATCCAACTCATAGTGACTGTAGGTACAACGGGCAAAACACTGCTGTAAGTGCTTCTCTGCTATTCATTATTCATAGGGTTTTCAATGGCGGATTGATTTTTGGGAGTGGGTTGCTGGGTCCTTCATATATATATATATATATATATATATATATATATGAAATGCAGCTGTATATATATGTATATATATACATATATATATACATATATATATACACATACACACACATGCATACATACATACATATAGCATGCAGCTGTAGCCCTGTGGCATACGATCCCGTCAGATCTTGGAAGCTAAGCAGGGTCGGGCCTGGTTAGTACCTGAATGGGAGACTGCCTGGGAACACCAGAAGCTATAGGCTTGGGAGAAGGACCTGGCAACCCCTTCCCAAAAAATCAATCTGCCATTGAAAACCCTATGAACAGCAGAGAAGCACTGACAATAGTGTTTCCCCTGTTGTTCAGAGGGTCGCTATGAGTCGGATACCGACTCGACGGCACCTAACAACAACAACAACAATATATATACCTCTTGTCATTAACTAATTTGAGAATGTGATGGGCTCAATGAATGGATTTCCTCTACAGGGAAGAAAATGCATATCAATACATACTGTACATGAACATGTATGAAGAGAGATTCATGGACCTATTGATAAGAACTCAGATCCCATTCTTCAGTGTACCCAGAGCTACCTTTCCTTTCCCTCTCCTGTATCCATACTTGCATGTTTTCTTGCTTCTTCCTGCCGTGGCCATCTTTACTTTCTCAGTTTTTCTTCCTGCCGTGGCCATCTTTACTTTCTCAGTTTTTGAGCTGGTTACTTCTCCATCAAAAGAGACATTAAAGTTTGCCTTGTCAGTGTAGCTTTGCTCCTCTCTCTCTCTCTCTCTCTCTCTCTCTCTCTCTCTCTCTCTCTCTCTCTCTCTCTCTCCCTTTCTTGATTTGGATGCATCTTCCTCCAAGCACCTGATATTCCATGATCACGTTTATTACTTTGCTTTGTAAGTATTGGTATACAAATCTGCTTAACTCACGATGCTGGGGATTCTTGGGCCATAGAAACTAAATCTTCGGGTCTCTAAATCATTATCTAGATTAGTGCCTGATAAATTTTGAATGAATTTTAGAGATAAAGAAAAATGAGATACAGAAGAGACTTAAGCAAGTCTTAGTGGCAACACAAAGCCAAGACCGTAGTGTTTTCCTTGCTCAGTTTAGCTTTCTTTTTATTTCTCCTATATCTATCTACCTTTATTGAAGAAAACAATTTTCCACCAGGAAATGGTTGGCAGGGCAGGAGCGTGGCTGCAGTGCGCGTGTAGAGGCATCCATAAGGGTAAGTGCTCCCCCTGGTGGCGCCTCCTGGGGTGGAGGTGAAAATGATCATGGATTCCTCAAGGCCTGGGAGGAAGCAAGATGGGTCTTCAGGGAGGAGTGAACAGCTGTGCCCCAAGCTGCATTCTCCGAGAAACAACTTAGTGAGAAGACATATCCTCTCAGCATGAGCAAAATTATATCTTCAAAGCAAGGCTTCAACCGTTTCAGTGAGACTCCGCAGGCTTCTGTGTTGGTTCTTTAGGGAGCTCCACCATTATTACATAACGTTAAGTACTCACTACCACCCTGTTGAAACACATTTTCTAATTCTAATGCTGCAGATGAGACAAATGCGGTTCAGAAAGTTAAAGCGATTATCACAGGGGTACACAGCTTGGAACAGTGGTCTTTGAACATTTCTATATTGTGAAGTCTTTGCCATACTCTACTGCCCAGTTAGGTAGTGAAAGTTTGAGCGGCTACGGAACAATTTATTCTTTTCGCCAGAATTCTGTTAGTTGCCAAATGGTGAAAAAGTTGGCTTTTGGTGGATAGCTCAGGTGCAAAAGACAAAGGTGCTTTTTCCTACACAGAGACTCCATGTAGCCAAAACATTAGCTGAAGACAAAGGCTACCAAGGGGTCAAGAGGGAAGAATGGCTGAAAGGTTCACAGTGTGATACAAAAAATACAATGACTGTTTAAATAAAAAAAATTCTTACAGTAGAAAACACATTGCCATTAGTCCCCCTCAACACGCTCCCCTGGCGTTGAACACACTTATCCTATCGTTCCTGCTACTTTCTGAAGCAGTTCTAGAAGTCTGTCATGAATGTCTTTAGTTTCAGTTCCCATCGTAACAAGGCTCCCTATCATGCATAATTTCTGGTGCAGAAATTTCTGTCAAATAAAAATATGATGGATTCTCTTCGAGCTTATTCAGCAGATCTGGCACTATGAGTTCTGGCTTATCTCCATCGTCAAAATGACCATGAAAGGTAAATATTTTGAATCGATTCAGGACATTGAGGCAGCTGTGATAGTGCAACTAAAGAGACTCAACAAAAGAGGACTTCCAGAACTGCTTCAGGAAGTGGCCAGACTAATAGGATAAGTGTGTTCAAAGCCAGGGGAAGCATTTTGAGGAAGGTTAATGGCAATGTGTTTTTTACTATAACATATTTTTAAATTTAAACATTCACCATATCTTTTGATCACACTGTGTACAATGATTTTTCACAAGTCCAGATCTCCCAAGTAGAGTGGTCCTTATACCTGAAGAAAGTTTGGATAAGAGAAAAGCCAGTCTTCAGATAGCCTCACACAAAGGCTCCAAAGCTCAGCCTGGAGTATTTTTCATTTCCAATAATCAAGACATTCTTTTACCCAAGCTAACAGCTTGAAACATGCAGCAACCCCTAAGGGATCTTTTAAGAATACTGGAGACCATCTTTACTAGAAGAAGCAATATTAGTTTTGATTTGACTAATGCTTTTATAACCTACTCTCCTCCACATTTCCCCCAAGTAGATCTAATAAACTCCCAAATCATAATAGCATGAATAACACATTTCCATAATCTGAAAGGCAACCATCAACATAATAGCTAACACCTGTTGATGCTTATTTAGTGATAAGTGCTTTACCTGTGGATTACCTCATTTAACCTTCATAGCAAACCACGTTGTATTAATCAAGCGGGCTCCGAAAATTTAACTGACCTCTCCAAAGTCACAGTGAGTAGTTAGAAGAGATGGATTGAAAGCAAATAACCTGAACCTTGGCAGCATTGCCCAAAGGACAACGCCCTCCTTCCCCATCACCACCTGCAGAACTGCTCCCTTAGGTGGCGAAACACACAGAGGAACCAGGGAAGACTGAGGAAAACTGAAGCTGGAGAGATGAAGACTAGCCCATGGTCTAGCCAGCATATGCTTCTTAGCAACATCATAATTGTTAAAATTCTCACAGGAATTAACACCATAGGGAAATTCTATAACTGACAAGATCCATAAAGAAATACAGGCAACTGGATGCAGCTTGAGATTTTGATTGTAAGGTTTATCAATTATTAATTACCACTTTGACTTAAGTGACAATTTCTCTTCAGGAATCCCTGGATGTTTTCTCTCTATGGCTCACATTTGTCTGTCTCCTTCCCACGGAAGCCCTGCTCTCCCTCACTTCCCAGTGTACACTGTAGCAACATTCACGGCTGCCCTGAAGGTTATGTGTCTCTCTTGCTTTGGTCTCTGCTGAGTGGCCTCACTGAGTAGCAGAGAGTCTCTGAATTGTCCCCTCCCATCCTCACAGGAGCCGATATACATGGTCAACAGGAAGGGGGAGGTTGGAGGAAGAATCCTCCTTAAACCACACAGTGGTTAGGGTACACAGCAGGCTTTGCCCACGGGGCGTGTAAGGGTGGTAGAAGAAATGGGAGCTGCTCCCTACCACCACAGGGCTCACCACAAGAGGGGGATTGTGTTGAAGGAAGCTGGAGGACAGCTTTGAAGTCATAGCTAGTTTCCAGTCTCAACTCTGCTTCTTCTTTCAAAAAGTCATTTTCTGAAGTGAATCAGGACTTCAGTTTCTGATGTTTTCACTTGGTGAAATGAGTAACAGAGGTTATTCTCATCCTTGTAATTTTAGAATACATAAAACCAGGG
Organism: Pedetes capensis; assembly: GCA_007922755.1. NCBI lineage: Eukaryota > Metazoa > Chordata > Mammalia > Rodentia > Pedetidae > Pedetes > Pedetes capensis. The sequence continues at coordinate 8,592 of VMDO01009590.1, read as the reverse complement.
ATGCTATGAGGCAGATGAGTTGGGCCAAACACGTCTGGTTTTATATCCTAATTTGTACAACTTAGTAACTATGGGAATTTGCAGAAATATTATCCAGCGCTTGACCCTCTGTTTTCTCACCTGTAACATGAAGTTGAAACTACCTACCATATGTGTATACAAATGAGACAACATATGTAAGTGTGTCCTCCAGGCCTGCCACGTAGATTCTAAGCCCCTCCCTTTCTCCATTATCCTCAACTACTTAATGTGGGAGAGCAAGAGGAGAGGACTTTGTCTCTAGAGTTGTGCTTACTTTCTGCCTCCCACTTAATAATAAGATAACAAAAACAACTACTGCTACAATCACTTCTAATATGACTACTTTTTACTACCACTGCTGCTATTATTTATGTAGCAATAATGTAAAGGGTACTGTCATATGAACTTTGCCACATCATTGATTTTAACCTCCATGTGTCTGTTTTCAATTAAGTTTTTATAGCGTTGCCTTGAGAAAAGCAAATCTATTCCAGTCCAGGGTTTTGGCAGGCCAAGGTTAAGGCATAAGGGCCCCCACTGTGAAGCCATTACCTCAGAGACTGGTGGAGAACAGTCTATACACCATATATACATATGTATCCCTCTTAGCCCCAGCACACACTGGTGACTTGCTCTGTGACTGATTTCACTTTCTGACTGTGTTTCCTCTGGGCTCTTCTCTTAGTGTTTCACTGCGGCAGTTTGCAGGCCAGCATAAATCTCCTAATCTTTAGGTTTTGAATCAGGTGGAACAAAATCTCAGCATTGCTCTTCATGCTGTTGGTCATTCATTCTCAACGGGTTCTTTTCCTTTTGTTCCAGTCATTCTAAATGATGAAAAACAACACAAGCAAAAACAATCATGAAACCACATCCTTGGATGTTTGTGTCATTGTTATTGTTTCCACTGAGTTGGGTCCCAGTCCTAGTGACCCTCATAGGGTTTTCAATAGCTGATTGTTTGGGAATTGCTTCGGGAGTGGATTGCCACATCTTTCTTCCATTTTTGTGGTGCTGGGAATTGAATCCAAGTTCTCAGAAAGCACAGAGCAGCACTCTTACAAGTGAGCTGAACCCCAGCCCCTGGATGTTTTTAGTAGAAAAGAAAACATTTGATTTTATTCTGTTGGACACATACTTGCTTTAAACAGAAGAAATTAATAAATTTAAGCGAGTAAAATATGCTTTCCTCAACCTTGCTTTACATATATTGTTGTTAAGTGCCATCCAGTCAGTGTCTGACTCGTCGCGACCCTACATACAATAGGCAAAACGGTATTGTCAGTGCTTCTCTGCTATTCATAGGATTTTCAGTGGCTGATTTTTTTCTGGTAGTGGGTTGCTGGGTCCTTATCCCAAGCCTACAGCACCTTGTGTTCCCAGGTGGTCTCCCATCCAAGTACTAATCAGGCCCAACCCTGCTTAGCTTCTGAGATCGGATGGCATCAGATGCCAGAGTGGTATGACTGCAGGTATTTTAGACATATAAGCAAGGATAATTAATATCAAGGCTGTTATTTATTGGTTCCAATTTACTATCCCTGCTTCAGTATCTGAGATTAGACAACTATTTAGAGTTTCCTTCTGGATTATTTTTGGCATTAAGTGAAAGCTTATTATCGCAGTCCTTCTAAGGTAAAGGAACAAAAAAATGTTAATGGAACTACAGAATGTCAGAGCTAGAAAGAACCTCAGGTATAAGATCTTGGGGAGAGGAAGTACCTTGTTTTACAAATGAGGAAAATGTGGCCCTGAGTACTTTTAGATATGTGTGTTTTGAGAGTTCAGAGGAGAAATTTTTTGTAACATGATATATGTCTCTTAGTGTACTTAGTCCTTTGATATTATTTTTAAATTGTGTATGTTAAATATTGAGATTTCCCTTGGAATTGAAAAATCAAATTCTGTTGGGCATGGTGGCATATGCCTGTAATCCCAGTGACTCAGGAGGCAGAGGCAGGAGGATCACAAGTTCGAGATCAGAGGCAGAGTCTGCATAATTTAGTGAGACTCTGTCTCAAATAAAGTGAAAATATGGGCTGGGGGTGCATCTCAGTGGTACAGCACTTGCAAAGCATGCAAGTGCAAGACCCTAAGTTCAACCTCCAGTATCTAAAAAAAAAAATCAAATTCTTCCAAAAGCATAGTAATAATACACTATTATCATCAGATTTAGCTTTCTTCTTCCAATACCCACTGGGGCACTGAGGATGGGAAATAGAGTGGAGGAGTTTAACTAAATGTAAGTGAGGAATAATCCTCTTTCTTAAACACAGGAGAGCATATAGAACCTTACTATGTCTCACCTTGTTGTTGTTATTAGGTACCTTGAGGCGAGTCTGACTCATAGCGACCCTCAGAGGGTTTTCAATAGCTGACTGTTTCTGGGATTGCTTCAGGAGTGGGCTGCCAGATCTTTCTTCCATTTTTGTTGTCCAGGGGATTGAACCCAGGGCCTAAGAGAGGATAATATGGCACTCTACCAACTGAGTGAAAAAAAACCCAGCCTGTGCCTCACTTAGCTGTTTGCAATTTGACAACCATGTAATTTCTGTGTCAGAGATTGTCCACAAGGCAAAAGCACAGATTACTTTGGGAGAGAGGTGTTAACTCTTCTTTGCTCTATTCCCCAGGCAGAATCAAATATGCTCCCAGGTATGCTAGCTTTCCAGGCTTAAAGATATTTGTAATAGAAAGCTTATCATGAAAAGCAATCCCATAAGACCCATATACAATACTTAGCATACTTGGCTTCCACCACTTTCCTCTCCGTTAGTTACCAACACTTCTGGTCCAACTCTCTTCCCATCCAGGATGGTGGACTCTTTTGTCCTAGACCTTATCTCCTGACATGGATGCTCAAATTCACTCCCTCTGTGCCCCTCCAAGGATCTGCCCAATATGGTGATGCTTTCTGTACCTGCCCCAGCTAAGGAGTGCAGAGTACCTGGTGGCTAGGTGATTGTGAGCATCTTACACGGTCACAGCACAACAGCCTTTCCTCATCTGTACCATACCTCTTCATGAGCAGATTGGAAATCTGATAAGGCCCAGGAAGGGGAAGTACTTTGACCAGTGACTGGACCTGGTTGATATGGTTTTGATATGATTCATCCTTAAAGAGGCTCATATATTGTCCCTCAGCTTGTGGATCTGATCATTGAAAAGTGATTGGATCTTGAGGGCTGTGACTTAATCAAAACACTAATCCACTGGTAGATTTATAATTCAGTGGACTACTAGTACATGATGGAAACTGTGGAAGGTAGGGCCTGCTGGGGAAGTAGGTCACTGGGGGAGTGTCTTTGAAGAGTGTCTAATCCCTGGCCACTTCCTCCCCCTCCACGTCCTCTCTGCTTTCTGCCACCATGAAGTAAGCAACTTTGTTCCACCACATGCTGTTGCTGCCATGATGTTTGTGCCTCACCACAGGCCCACAGGAATGGAGCCAGGTGACCCTGGATAGAATCCTCTGAAACAGAGCCAACATAAATCCTTCCTTCTTTTAATTTGTTCTTTCAGATATTTGTCACAGTGGCAAAAAGTCTGATACATTAGTTCAATGGCAGGAACAGAAGGAGAGTGGAAATCTCCTGATTCTAAAACCAGAGCTACCAAATTTATCAGGCGAACTTCAGACTTTTTCAGATACCTTAAGGGAGCAGAGTGGAAGGAGCGAGCGGACTTCTAACTTGTTCAAGTAGAAATAACCATGCATGGGGCAAAAGCATCAAATAAAACCTTTTACTCAAAAGACAGTATGTCCCACCAGTTAGGAATAAAAGAGTTGGAGAGGCCTATATGCCACTGTGGCATCTGATCTCATCTGATCTCGGAAGCTAAGCAGGTTCGCAGGTTCGGCCTTGTTAGTCTCTGGATGGGAAACTGCCTGGGAACACCAGATGCTACAGGCTGGGAAAAGGACCTAGCAGCCCACTCCTGAAACAACCTGCCATTGAAAACCCTATGAATAGCAGAGAGCACTGGCAGTATTGCCAGCACTGCACAATGCCCAGAATATTTTGTTTTGTTGTACATAGGGTCATTATGAGTGGGAACCAACTTGACAGCACCTAACAACAACATACTGAGTCTGAGCTACTTACCTACTGTCATGTCTGTCTTTGGGAAAAATTATTGAACACTTTTGCATCTTGGTTTTCTAATCTGTATATAAGAAAAATGATATTTATACCATGAGATTATCTTGAGGGGCTAAATGATATCATGTATATGAAAGGCCTGGGAAATTACCTTATAGGCATAAGCTGAGGTTATAATTATTACTATCAAAACTAGCTCTGCCATATTTTACATTCATTTATATTTTAAATTTTCTGTCTTTTCTGTCACTTAAGTTATATTTTTGAGGATAATTATCAAAAACTAATTACTAAGAGCACATGACTAGGAGTACACATACACAGGCTGGATGTGAATTTGAAATAATGCATTATTTATTATCTGAGTTACTTTAGGCCTAGAGTTTAGCTCAGTTTTTAGAGCTCCTGTTCTGCACTTTCTGAGGCCCAGCTTCAATCCCCAGCACCGTAAAAATGGGAAAAGTATGTGACAATCCACTTCTGAAAACAGCCATGGAAAACCCTATGTGGGTCCCTAAGAGTTGGACTCGACTCAACGGCACCTACCAACAACAAACGAGTTACTTTAAGTGTATCAGTTCACCTCTGTAAAGCTCAGTTATTGAACCTGTAAATTACAATAAGTTTGAAAAATGAAAACAGAGACCCTGTCTTGTACAGCATGGTATTCATTGCATCTGGAAATGTATTTCACATATAATAAATGTTAAATAACTAGTTGTTATATGTAGAAATACTGACATGTGCAAAGAGCTGGAGGCAGAAACCAAAAGTGAAGAACACGCTCTGTGTTTCTCACAGAGCTTAAGGAAGTAAAGAAAAAAGTTCAAGCCTCTAGTGGCAATAGTGAAAGGTTCTACAGTGAAAATATTAAGCAATGCAGGAAACATCAAAAGAAGATGGGAAGAATACACAGAGTCATTATATAAGAAAGAATTGGTAGATGATCAACCATTCCAAGAGGTTGCCTATGAAGAGAAACCAATGATATTGAAGGATGAAGTGGAAGCTGCCTTGAAAGAAGTGGAAAAACACAACGTCCCAGGAATTGATGGAATACCAATAGAGATGTTTCAACAAACAGAAGCAGCACTGGAGATGTTAACTTGTTTATGCCAACAGATTTGGAAAACATCTACCTGGCCAACTGACTGGAAGAGATCCATATTTATGCCTATTTCCAAAAAAAAAAAAAAAGGGATCCAACTGAATGTGGATAATATTGGACAATATCATTAATATCACACACAAGCAAAATTTTAGTACAGATCGTTCAAAAGTGACTGCAGCAGTATATATAGAGAGAATTGGCAGAAAATCAAGCTGGTTTCAAAAGAGGGCGGGGAACCAGGGAGATCATTGCTGATGTCAGATGGATATTAGCCAAAAGCAGAGAATATCAGAAAATTCTACCTATGTTTTATTGATTATGCAAAGGCATTTTACTGTGTGGATCATAACAAATTATGGATAACACTGCAAAAAATAGGAATACCAGAGCACCTAATTGTGCTCATGAGGAATCTGTACATGAACCAGGAGGCCATTGTTCGAATAGAACAAGGAAACACTGCCTGGTTTAAAGTTGAGAAAGGTGTGCCATATACTTTCACCATATCTCTTCAATTTCTATGTTAAGCAAATAATCCAAGAAGCTGGAATTTGTAAGAAAGAATGTGACATCAGTATTGGAGGAAAACTCATTATGCCTCTGCTATGCAACCTGTGTTATGCAGATGACACAACTCTGCTTGCTGAAAATGAAGAGGATTTAAAACACTTCCTGATGAGGAACAAAGATCATAGCCCTCAGTATGGATTGCAACTGAACATCAACAAAACAAAAATCCTTATGTAACTTCACAATAAATGGAGAAAAGATTGAGGTTGTCCAAGATTTTGCTTTGTTTGGCTCTATAATCAACAACCATGGAAACAAAAGACGCATTGCTCTAGGAAAAGCTGTGGCAAAAGATCTCTTTAGAGTATTGAAAAGTAAAAATGTCACATTGAAGATGAAGGTGCACCTGACTCATGCCATGGTATTTTCTGTCACATCATATGGTTGTGAAAGCTGGACATTGAGCAAGGGAGACAGAAAAAGAATTGATACTTTTGAATTATGGTGCTGGAGATGATTACTGAATACCCTTTGGACTGCCAAAAGAGCCAACAGATCTGTCCTAGAAGAAGGGCAACTAGAGTGCTCCTTGGAAGCAAGAATGGCCAAACTGCATCTTACATATTTCGGACATGTAGTCAGGAGAGACCAATCTCTGGAGAAAGACATCATGTTTGGGAGAGTGGCAGGTCAGTGAAAAAAGAGAAAACCCTCCACCAGATGGATCGACACAGTGTCTACAATAGGCTTAAACACAAATAAGATCATGTGCCTGGCACAGAATCAGGAAGTGTTTCCATCTACCATACATAGGGTGGCTATGAGTTGGACTTGACTCGAAGGCACTTACCAACAGCAACCATAATGCATGCTATGCGACCTCTTAATGCAGTGTCTTGAACATATTAAGTGGAAAATTGTCTGTATTACCCCAATTAAAACATGTGAAGGGAAAACATAATGTCAGGGCCATTTAATACTTTTAACAGTGGGTATCCATGTGGAATAGCCTATCCGACCACCAAGATATCTCTTTACATGGTTTTGAAACCTTTTCTTTTTTTTAGTACTAGGTGGTTTGACCCAATGCCTCACACATGCTAGGCAAGTGCTCTACCACTAAGTTGCACCCACCTCCAGTCACTTTTTCATTTTTGTTTTTGTTTTATTTTGAGATAGAATCTCACTAAGTTATGCAGGTTGTCTCTGGCCTCTAACTCACTATCCTCCTGCCTCAGCCTCCTAAGTCACTGGGATTACAGGTGCCATGATGCCCAGCCTGAAAACTTTAAAAATAAGTAAATAAATGCCAGGGAGAAAAATTTCAGTGAAGGTGGAGGTAAAAGCAGTTAACCACTGATCCTAGGCTCTCTTGGAGAGACTTCTAGACAAGGAGAATAACTTCTGACATTTGGAAATGCTGAATGGGTAGCCAGAAAAGGGAAGATGCTAAAGGATGACTTGTGTATAAGAGGTTAGTATGAAGAAGGCAGAGATTATGAAACACCTGGTCTTAAATCCTGCCTTGGGCAAATCACAACTTTTTGATCTTAATGTCCCTTCTTGTAAAATAGCAATAATATACTTTGCAGAGCGATTGTAAGGATTAAATGTGACAAAGTATAAAAAAAGATTTATAAAATAATGAACCAAAATAAAGAATTATTTTTGAAGATACATTCTTGCTTTCTTTTTGATTCTATTTAACTCAGAATCTTATTGAGTTCAGAATGACCAAATCTAGTTAGATTTCCATCTTATAATACCATTAATGCTTCCTGAATTTATGAGGAAAAAAGAGCTCATCTCAATTCAATAAATATTAATTTTTTCTGTTTTGAACAGAACACATATCTATTGTTACAATGACCTAACAATGAGAGACCTTGCCAATTACATATTAGAAAATTGATGGCATAAGGTGACATCAGTCTTATTTTTATCAGTGTGGAGCTTGGATTAGATGGATCTGTCTCTATAGTGATTCCTTATTTCTTTTCTAACTTTTGATTATTTTCCCTAGAATTGGCAACTGCCTAATTATTTTATTCCCTTGGTATTTTTATTTCTATTATTAGTTTTTCCCAAACACTTCAACAGAGCTAATTTTTAAAAACATCTCAGTATTTTTCTAACACTGTCAATCTCATCAACTAACTTTTCCTGGAATCCACTATCCAAATGCTACAATCTAGATCAATTGCTGTCTAAGCCTCCCACACAGCTTCTTTGCAGGATAAGAGGGAGACTTACCCTGGAATGTCTCTCAAAAATCATCCTGAGGATTTTCTGTTTTTGTATCTCTTACTTTTGGATTTATTTTGGATTTTCCATTCTGTCAGCTTACTTATTTGTTCACAGAAGCACTTTTTCTAATAACTAACTGAGAAAGAGAAAAAGAGTAAAACTTTGGAGACTGTTGGAATAATAATGTTTCTATTTTACCCTTATGCTTTATTTTTTAATTGGTCAAGATATAGAATCATAGATTAGATATTATTTACCCTTAAAATTGTGTAGTGTTCTATTTCTGTAAAGCTTTTGGTATTACTGTCAAGAACATTAAATCATCTAAAGTCAGTTCTGGTGCTTACGGCCCCGCTTTATTTTTATCTCTGGAAGATTATATATTTCATTTATATTAATTGTTCAGAATTTTCATGATGACATACCTTAGTGTAGTTTTTAAAATTTATTTTGGTATTATCTTTGTTTTAGAATTTTTTTGTTTGTTTGAGACTTCGAGAGTTTGTTTATTCAGAAAGTCATCTCATTCTTTGATAATTCTCTTCCCAACATTCCCCCTCTGCTCTTTCTGGAATCCTTATTAGTCATGATGGACTTCAT
>VMDO01009589.1:0-76131 GCA_007922755.1 Pedetes capensis | reverse complement strand
TATTGTCAGTGCTTCTCTGCTGTTCATAGGGTTTTCAATGGCAGATTGATTTTTGGGAGGGGGTTGCCAGGTCCTTCTCCCAAGCCTACAGCTTCTGGTGTTCCCAGGCGGTCTCCCATCCAGGTACTAACCAGGCCTGACCCTGCTTAGCTTCCGAGATCTGACGGGATCGGATGCCACAGGGCTACAGCTGCAGGCCTCAATTTCCCTATAGGATCCTATTTAATTTGTGACTCTTCCAAATATTACTTTTATAGCCCCTTGTACAGATAAGGATATTGAGGCCTAGAGAAAGAAAGTAAATAACATACCATGTTCCTGGTGAATAATAGAGCTAGGATTTAAGCCTTATTCTATCTAATTCCAACGCCCATGCTTCTTCTACTCTATGTGAGGCCAATGAATCAAACATTTTTCACAAACATAGTTTAATGCTTAACAGTATAGCAGGAAAACATAGATTAAGCCTGAACACTATTTCATATCATAGTGCAATTCTGTAAGAGCCCATCACAAAACATATTATTTCTAGGTTTAATAAAGTAAAGAAGGGAAGGAACAAGGAAAGAAGAGAGAGAAAACAAACAAGGGAGGAAGAGAGAAAAGCTGGAAAGTATTATTCCTCCATTTTCTAGAAGGTTACAAAAAGGTTAAGCAAAGTCAAATACATTGCCTAAGATCCCACAGCAAGCAAGAGCCCAGAGCCAGAGGTAAAACCTAGGTGTTTTTGACACCAGAGCCATGCTCTTCTCATTCTTCTCTGACAACTGGGTGGATTTCTTTGGATATTAAAAATGGCACCTCCCAAATAGGAAAAAGTAGAGAAACATATACTGAATCAAAATGCAAAGACCTCATGTTCTGTCCCCCAGTTCTAGGTATGGCATAGGGGTTGGGAATGAGCACTTCACATCCAGACCTCCTGGTTCCTGACCAACCCTTCCGCAGATTAGCTCTGTGACCTTGGGCACATGATAGAAGTAACTTTGCTCTAGTTAAACTCTCTTGAGATTATAATTATAAATAGCTTCCCCCCGCCCCAATTTTTGTTAAAGTAAGAAATGAAAGCAATTAACTTACTTGGGACAAAGTGAATTTGGGGATGGAGCTATTTGGATATACCGCCCCAACTTTCCCTTCCATTCTGACGGTGGACACTTTGCAGTTAAAGTCACTTTCTGTAAAGAAGGAGTCATCACCACGGATGAGCATTACACTACCATTTGTCCCATGGCTTCAAATCTAAGCTCTTCCACTCCCTTGCAGTCTTTCCTTTTTAATCTTGGGCAATATTTTTTTAGTCTCTCTGAACTTTAGTTCCCTTATTTGAAAAGAAAAACCAAAACCCACAAGAATGAAAGGAAAGAAAGGAAGGAAGGAAGGAACAACATTTTACTAAAATCGAATGAGATAAACCTGTGTAGTTAGTGGCCTACTGCCTCACATGGTAGTTAGTCAACAGATATTAACTTAATAACTACTCTTATTATTTCCTTATTCAATAAGCTGGTTTCACTTCTTAAGAAGCTTGCCTTTTGGCCTATTTTACATAACTGCACCCTTTCACAGAAAAGGGTAGATAAAGGAGATAAAATTAAGAAAAACATTTATTTTTATTCTGCAAAGATTGTTTATGAGTGTTAAAGAAGGTAGATAACAGCTTGGAGTGGGGTGGTCACCTGTAATCCCAGCACTCCTGAGGCTGAGGCAGGAGAATCATGAGTTTGAGGCCAGCCTAGGTTGCACAGTGAGACCCTGTCTCAAAACAAAACAATGCAGGTAGGTAACATACAAATAAGGGAATTAAACTATGAATCTCTAGATTATTTTAGTTATTCTATGCACATAAGCCTTATAGCCAGAGACAGGAATTACTAACACATATTTACTGATACTTCTGACAGTATATGGATTTGCTATTAATATTCTATGATTTGTTATTCTAGTAGAGAAGGAAATGACTATTAAGTTCCAGCTGCTGTGATTTCTGACAGTCTTTCTCATTTAATCTCCCCATCTGTACTACCACTAGGTAGTTACTTCTATGCCCATTTTAAAGATTGGCAAAATCAAATTCAGAGAGAAAGACTTAGTGAGGGTCATATAGCTAGTAAGTGACAGAAACAATACTACATTTCATCTGTAGCTCTGTCCAGCATCTCCTATTCACGCATAGTCTCTAGTTTCACTTAGTAATAAATAAATTGCATATGCCCTGGAAATTAATGGAAACAGTGAACAAGTAGCCTTTCCAATCATCAGTCAAGCATATTTATATATTTCATTTATATATATTGTGTTGTTTAAATTTTGCTGTTAACAAAAAAGGAAGAAAAGCTTATGTTTAAAAAATGTAATAGTAAGCAACAATCTGGATGAAGCATGCATTCATTTCACCATGTCCCATGTGTATTTACAGAGCATCTAGTGTGAGCTATTTTGCTAGGTAGGCAATTGCAATCATGAAATATTTGTTGTCCAAATTTTATTACTGGAAGCTATTTTCACTATCTAAGTTACATTTGTTTTTGATTTAATGTTCTTGCAAACAGAATGTGTATCATTGGGGTACTAAATAAGCCACACTAATGTGCCAGTTGTGCCACCTAAATCACTTTTGGGTGATAATGTTGGCAATAAATACTTGGAATTGGCAGGGGAAGACCTTATCTTAGTTTCTTGATCTGCAAAATGGGATTAAAATAAATACTACCTACCTCCCAGAAGAAAAGCTCTATAAATTAATTAATCTTTCTTCTTTCTACTAAGTGCCATTTTGGCATGACCTATTATCAGGTGGTTTGATGTTATAAAACAATGGTGGAAAATATTTAAAGTAGCTACACATTTAAATGTCAAGCACTTGACACATATGGCTGTAAATTTCATTCCTTCAAGCTGAATCATTCGACTGTGACATTTGTACAGAAGTACAAACGGTAAGTGTTCAAATCTGGATTTAAACATCTGATTGTGTGAATTTTTTAAATATAAATAAATATATAAATGCAAAGAACTTAGGACAAGTCCTCATATTATGAGTAATAGATTTAAAAGTATACTATTACTATTAGAGTTTGGAATTTAGCCCAGTTGGTCAAGTGCCATTCTGCACTCTTTGAGGTCCTACGTTCAGTCCTTAGCACCACAAAAAAGGGCCATGGCTATCCAATTCCAAAGCAATCCTGAAACAATCAGCCAGTGAAAACACTATGAGGGTCACGATGAGTTGGACACAACTTGACAACACCTAACAACAACAATTATTATTAGAAGCTATTTCTAATTTTGAAGTTAAATTTTTTCACAGTGAAATCTATGAATACATGAAATAAAACATCCTTCTTTAATCACCAAACATAATTTCAACAAGAAGACCCAAGATTCAAATGGAAAAGAAAAACTTTCCCGATTTTCTAAAGATTGGTAAGGCCTAGACTACTATAGCTTTGATAAATTTTAAAGATGTACAAAATTTTAAAATAATTTGCTAAGAACATATTAAGTTGAAAGACTTTGTAATTTGTTACAAAAACAATGGAAGAAATATGTAAATCTTATTTTGTATTTCTGTGCTTTTCCACATATAATTAATGTCATCCAAATATTTAAAACTTTATGCTAATCACTACTCATGAATGTTTTCTAGTCTTTTTTTAAATCAACCTTGCATTTCAGTCTCCATTGTGGATCAGCTGGAAGTAAAAAGCACCAGCCATTCCTCTGCATGGTGATAATTTATCTTTTTAACAAACAGCAAAAGGACATACATGTTAGCAGTCCTCTGCTTACAAGAACATATCAAATATTCCTGGGTAGGGCCCACAGACCACAGTGGCTTTCTAAAACAGCAGAGATAAAAGCCAATGCAATCCCAGAAGTTTCAGTTGGTCATCAAAAATGGAAATCTCTAATGTGTTTACTATTTTAGAAGGGTTAAATTGTGGGTTTACACAGAAGCATAAATAATGGTTCTATACATGACTGCTAAAGTTTGTTTTGTAATCTTTGCATTTTCTAGGCCACGTTATAAACTATTTTATATGAAAACATCACTACCTTCCCTTCCTCGGCTCTTTTACCTAAAGTTCTGCAGTGAACATAAATTTTAACAGGCAATACATCCACATGGAGGGTGACAAGTTCTTTATAACAAAGCACACTTTGTCTGTAGCTCTCTTCTTGGAAACCAAGGAATCTGTGTGTTTTTACAGGGTAGTTGTTTGGGGACACATGGAGAAAGGGACCCCCAGTACACAGCAGAAATGTCAGCACAGTGGAGTCCCCAGAGGTTTCTTCATAATAGACAACCACTATTAAGCTGTGACTGTCAGATACAAACTGGTCTATGACCACTCAAACACACATTTAGATGAAACAAGTCAATAATGAGATGCAATCCTGTCCTGGAGTTTAATAAAGACACTGAAATGGAAAAGTCTTTTGCTTCAGAGATCTTATGCCAAGGTAAAAAAGAGGCAAAAGTTCTTAGCACCCACAGGGCTTTTGTTCCCAAGATGAACTTCTCCTGGAAAGGCAACACAGTAACGTGTATACAAGACAAACACAAGGACCCCCTCCAGCCTGTGCTCTTTCCTTATAGGTTTGCACTGCGCAATGATGCAGTGGAGATGCCCTTTCTGCAAAGGTGACCCAGGCTTACTTTTTCAAGTAAGCACTGCAGATAGATGGGTTTGCTGTCTCCTTTCACATCCATTTGCGTGGTGGCTCCCGAGTGCAAAGGCATTCTTTGCAAGGTAACTAGGGGATTTTTCAGCTGCTGTCTGTGTACTGGGAACACAGAAAAGGCCATCTAATTACTTCCTTTCCAATAAGATTATTCTCCAATTATGACTGTGCTCTAATCTGTAGCCCTCAACAGCCTAAGGCCACAGCTAACAGCTACAGGTGCACCATCAAGTGCTGAATTCCTGCATCCAGAAAACCAAAGGCTAGGTAGTGCTATTTTGTTAATTTGTCTGGCATGCTGCCTCAGTTGTGAACTTTGTTTTAATGGCTAGCTCACTAGACTCCCAGCAGTCAGAAAAGAGCATTATCATCAACGGCATGATCTTACTTTCAGAGGAATCAGTGGTCTCTTGACTGGAGGAAGGTCCAGTTGGTCTTTGGATATTTTCATGTCAACAAGGAGAAACAGACTGCCATAGCTTCCAATATCTAAGGAAAAGCTGCTGCTTGTTTCCACTCTCAGGTATGGAAAGGAGGTGGGCAAAAGTCATTTCCAGGATAGTCCTGAACCTTGGCAAAAGCTACATCAAGCAGGGACTTGGCAACGTATCACCCACAGACACTATCTTTCCTGGAGGCTTCCTCCTCTTTCTGACTCTGCATCCCCAGCTGCAGCCTCTCATCTTCACTATCTTCTCTGAGATACTAAGGCTCAGTGACTAGCCCAAGTTCACACACCTGGAGGCACAGCCAAGCCCAAGAGCAGAACTATTTTTTTCTGATTCTCCCCATTCATGCCTGCTACCACATCATCAAATTTTTCCTTGGTTTAATCTTTACCTTTCAACTCTATGCACACTGGGATTGGAGATGGCTGAGTAGAAAAGAAAGGCAAACACAAAGCTTTACCTTTTGTAAACATATCCCCTCAGGCTGTCTGACTTAGATTCTCCCTCACAGAACTTAAAAGATTAGAAAGAGAAAGTAAAGGTCCTTTTCTAGTGTAAATACCATTCTTATTATAGAGAAATATCAAGTAGTAGGTGAAATGGCTAAAAGTAGCATAGTCTAAATTTAAATCTCCTTCATTTCTCCCCATTGGCTGCTCCATAATCATAAAGCAATGGTAATAATATGTATTCATAACAAAGCAATTGCTACATAAATCTTAGAACTAAAGAAAGCTTCAGTGCCATCTGGTTCAGACCTCTCTTTTACTAGTATTTCAGAAATAGAGAATTTTAGAAAAAGAAAGTACTTAGAAATCACCTAGTCCTACTTAATACATTTTTCAGTTGAGCTAACAGATTCCAAGAGGTCCAAATAATTTCCCAAAGTCACACAACTCGTAATCAGGTTAATAAAAAACTCACTCTCCTAATAATACCCAAGACAATGTATCAGCCCAGAAAAACAGTAAAATGTAACCAAAGGACAAAGAGAGCTACATAAAGAATGGCTTTCCTTTAGATGACACACATTGTGACTTTAAAAAAAGAACCAAGAGGCCTAATTATAAGAAAATCACCCTCTACCTTCTTTTTTTCTGGACAGACAGAAATTGGTAGGGATAGGATAATAACAATTCTTGCAAACTTCCAGCCCCTGTAAACAGATTTTAGTATACCCATAATTAGGTGAAAAGGCAAAAACATCTATCTTGCTGCCTCTATAAATCAGTGAGGCTATCTTCAATGGCTTCCATGAAAAAAGTCTATACAAAGTTGTATATATTGTATAAGCATTTTGGTGGTCTCTCAATTTGTTTTATAAATTGTTCTGACTATACAGGTGACTAAGACCAAAAATAATTCCTGCAGCTGCTCATGATTCATGTACTAGCAAAGATAAAAGATCATTGCTCAGAGATTTATATCCAAATGCCTTATCCTAATTTACAAAAGGGAACATTAAAGTAATTGAGAAAAGGAAAAAAAAAAAAAAAAAAAAAAAAAAAAAAAAAAAAAAAAAAAAAAAAAAAAAAAAAAAAAAAAAAAAAAAAAAAAAACAGTCATTGCATGTTGCCTGGTAAAGACAACAAAGACACCCTGCAGAAATGAATGCATGGCCTCACTCAGGAGAGCAAGTGCAAGAACACCAGGAATAGGAAGCTCACCAAGTCTCTTTAGTCTAAAATAAACTAAGCCCTCAGGATCATACAAGGACTTTGAAAGCAAGAGTGTGGAATAGGAAACTAAATCAAAGACAGAGACAATATTTCCATTTTCTAATTCATATGCTAATTCTCTCATTCATGTTTACTTTTAAAGAAAAATGTGAAAGAGCTTCACATCTCTCATGCTCACATATATCCTTTGTTTCTTCACATTCCTGGTTTGACACATGTTAATTACAATCAATAATCAGGTATTAGCACATAATGGAAGACACCGAATTGACAGATTCAGATTTAGGAAAACTGGGTCTCTGGTTTGCCCTTTAAACATCATTTACTTGAAATAGCCAGTGTTTCTCTGGCCTCTAAAAAGTTAGTGGGCAGGCAATTCTTTTCTCAAGAGCAATAAATTCAGACTATCACTATAACAAGTCACTGTGCTGGAGATAGGGATATACATAAAATATCATTTAGTCCCTACAACCACCATCTGAGAAAAATCTTTATAACTATTTTACAAACATCATTCAGATACAGGATGGAAACCCCAAGAAGTTTAATCATTTGCCTAAGGTCATTTCTTTCATAAGTGGTAAAACAGGAATTGGAATCTAGGTCTTAGAGGCTAGAGCCTAGAACCCTCCCACTAACCATATTTTAGGTGATCCCCAGACATGGAAAGGGAAGAGAACAACTAAGACACCTCCAGGATTGAGAAACTAGCTATTTGGGCGGAGATTTAAAAAAAAAACAACAATTATTATTTAAGGCAGTGGTAAGATTTCAATCACCTACCATTAAAGAACAAATGTGACTCACAATTTGCTATCTTCAAATCAGCAGTCAGACATAAATAAAATTTAGCAATTTTAATTGGTTTGGCATGGACTTTCAGATTTCCATATGGTTATTTTCCTTGTTTTATGTTAAACGTAATCCAACTTAGCACTTGAATTTTAAAGTCTTGGCAGAATGTATCAATTAAAAACTACATAAATTAGAATTATTTAAAGCCCACGTTCCAAATTGAGTGATCATAAGGACTAGGTTTTAAAATGCTCTTTTCATAAATATGTTAATTTTTTCTATAAAGTAAACTTGCATTGTCACCCACATGACAAATTTTATATAGACAAAAAAGGGATATTTTCTCTGGAATAGTAAAAGCTAACATTCTATTTGTTTCTACCCTGAGCACTTCAGTGTCTAAAATGTCCTTTTCAATGTTGTTTGGTAGACAAATCTTTCCTGTTTCAGTATTTCTGAAACCAACAGCAGTCATAACAACTCTCAAAACCTGTACAGAAACTAAAATATAAGCATAACATGGATAATTGTGGCACTGAGTAAATTAAGCTGAGGGAACTTTTAACCAAATCTTCACTAGTGTTGCAATATGGCTTCTCAATTGTTACTTAACATAGCACAGTACTATGTTTTAAAAAATGGCTATACATTGAAAGAGATGCTCTTTCTAAGCCAGAGCCACAATTTCCTTTAGAAAATTGCACAATATGGACAAAATACAACCAAAGAAAAGTCTGGAAAATACAAAATACATCCTTCTGTGCAGACTTATAACAAAATGTATTGTCCCAATTGCTCCTCCTAACTATTGCCTGTCTAATTATTTTCCAAATACTGAAATCCATCAAAGATGCTAAGTAAATCAAAGAATCATTCATCAAGCCCCAAGTGGCTGTTGATAGAATTTTCACACTTATTTAGCTTGATTGAAAGGCCAAAATGCTTGGTGTCCTGTGATGCTTGGAGAGCTGTATAACCCAAGGGAAATTCCTTTTTAAAATAATATTGTTAAATTTTCTTTTTATGTATTGGGAATTGAGAGAGTACAGAACCAATTGGCCTATAATAGAACTTTAATACTGATGCCATGTGTTATGTGACTATTTAAACTACTGAGTACCAATAGATATTCCTCCCTGACAAAGATAACACTTTAGATTCAAAAAAATACCTAGATCCTGCTTCTTTTCATCCAATTTCCTTATGCTACCCTCCATCATCCAGAGCTGTATAGACAATTTCTATGTAACCCTTGGATTAGAAGATTTAATGATGAAAGAGAATCCAATCTCCTCCTTCATTAACAAGAATTATTTTATTGATTTTTGTGCTATTTCCAGTGTCCCCTTTTTCAGTGACAAGAATGTGGGATTGGTAGATGCATCCCTAAAGGAAACCTTGAAGGTCATTAGATCCTAGGCAATGAATGCCTTCATTCAACAAGAGGGTTGCCCTCTTTTGCCTGCAAGCCCTTTAACACTGGCAAGTTCCCCCAAAGGGCCTGCACTTTAACTTGGTCCAAACAGGTCACATTTCTAAAATACTTAGCTGTCTCAAATGTCTCTGGTCGGCAGCACTGAGTCACTAATGCCACAGCCACAGTGTTTCAGGCTAGACTGACCTCTTTCTAGTCTTCAATGGAATTATTCCATGTAATCCTATTTACACAGCCATTTAATCAAAGTGAGAAAGGAGATTACAGAGCTCACATTTGTTTTGCAAAGCAAGAGTGCAAGGATCATCAATCCTACTGACTCTCAAAGTGACTTGATAGTACATGGCTTTGGAGTGTTGGACATTAACTTGGTCTGTCTCCTGTTTACTTGTTTAAATAGGAAGGTTTCAGCTCTTTTCCTGAACTAGAGGCTTCTCCACCTAGATCTCACTACCACTATTCATGTGAGCAGATGCTACTATAAAAAGAATCGTTTCCCCACCCTTGCTTATTATTCCACAAAGCAGAAAGCATGTACACATCAGGCCATTAAAATAAAACTTTTCTTTGTTGTAAGCATCTCAACAGCACACAGTGGTGATCCCAGGTGTGGTATCCAATGCCTTGCCTAAAAGCTAACTTGCTTGCAAAGAGAGAAGACAGGTAAGCCACTTCTCTTTTCCTGTTTTACAGACTCTGAGTGCTCCAGAGAACGCCTCCTTTAAGCCAGGCAACGTCCTTTCCCTCGCCCTTTTCCACTGGGCTTTATTCTTTCTTTCTTTCTAACGTTTACATCTCCAAGCCTATTTAAAAGATGATGCTAAGCAAGTCGTTTAATAAAGCAGTTTCAGCACCCTGATGCCTTCGTTCTAAATCAACGATTCGTACACACTCTCAATTCTCCTTTTCTCCCACCCCCTCCATCCCTTCCACACATTTCAAGAATTGCAATCTCCTATAGAACCTCTGGGGGGGTGAAAGGGCAGCTTTACGCAATCCGCGGCAGATAACACAGAACAATTCCGAAAGGAAGTGAGAAGAGGTAACAACCGCCAGCCGTAAAAAGAACTGTGGATGGGGGCACTGTGGTTGCCCTTCTTAAATGACCAGCCCTACTTGTTTCAAGGAAGGGAAAAATCAAAATGCACTCCTGGGCTGTGGTTTACCCACAGTGCTTCATGTATAAAGCACAATTTAGTGACACTGGGTATTACCTCAAAAACTATCACTAGAGTGGCATTTAAAAAGAAAAGAAAAACAACTTTATCTCTTATGTAATAGAAGAAGGTGCATGCACTGTGGAGGTGTTACTCCATCTAGGGCTCTCTGGAGGGCTCACCCAGAGCTGCAAAGTAGGCAACGCCGAAGGGAGCCAAGTTTCCCCGAGCGGCCCAGGCAGGTTCCCCGCCCAGCCAACCGGTGCATCTTAGGAGCTCTAGGTGGGCTTCGCTCCAGCGGCTGCACCCGCGTCCTCGCCGCGTCCTGCGCCCACCTGGGGACGGCATAAATCTCTCTGCGAGAGCAGGCAGGGGTGGCGCGCGGGGAAATGTTTCATAATCTCCCAGAATCCATGGGGAAATGTCTCCCATGCAAAGACATGCCTTCGCAGGAAAACTTAAAACTCCCAGGCCAAAGAGCCGTCCCTTCCTGCTGAGGGGAAACGAGGTTTCCAACTGACAGCTCTAAACTTAACTACTGCGGCTGCAAACTTGACACGAGCTCTTCATCACTCCCGTGCCTCCTCTCCCCGGCTCACCCAGCTGGGCTGGTCGGGCTCGCAAACCACGCCTGCCTCCCCCGCACCCTCTAGGCTCACCCGGCTGGCGCAGCCCCGCATGTCCCGGCTGCCGGACTCGGGGCGCGCCGGCCTCCCCTGGGCTCGTCGCGCGATTTTCTTGGAAAGCCTCGGAGCTCCCAGGCGTGCCCTACTCACTTGTGTCTTCTTCATAAGGAAAGGCAGCGCTGCGATCCAGCCCAGGCAGCGGTGTAGCGACTCCGTTTAGCTGTTCTGGAGCTCCAGCATATTGCACGAGCAGCGGCGGCGGATAGTCCAAGCATTGGGTAGCCCTAGCGCAGCTCCCTCTCCACCGCCCGTTCTTTCCGCAGCGCTCCGGTCCCGGCGGGAGGTGGCGAGTGAGGATCGGGCGACCGAGCTGCCAGCGCTTTTATACAGCTCCCTCCCGCCTGCTCCGGACACGCCTCCTTCCCTTCCGGAGCCCCGGGGAGGCAAGACGCGGGTAGGGGAGAGGTAGGAGACCGGGGAGGGCGGCCAGAGTGCGGTGCAGAAGTTGGATAGATTAGGCCAAGCGCGTTCCCAGTCGGGGGGCCTGGGCGCGCACCAGCGGGACACCACGCGGGCTCAGGGGCGCCTTGGGCGAAGCTCAGCAACCTGCAGGCGCAGCTCTACCCACGTCCTAGGCGCAGCGAGTCCCTGTGCGGCCTCCGGGCTCATTCAGGGGCTCACCTGGCACTGTATGTAGAGAAAGGAACTACTTTGCGCGCTGCAGAGGGCAGTGAACTCCGTCTTTTACACTGAGGAGGTGCGGGAGAGGAGGGAAGGGATTTCGTTTAGTTTCCAGCTGACTTCACTCCGCCCCGCCATAGACAATTCTTTTTAAGTGTTTAGCTAGGATGTACAACTATCCCATTGTCCTAGCCAACCTACTTTTTTTTTTTTACTTTAGTGAATGAATATTTAATATTAAAGGAATTATTGGTAAGAGAGATGCTATGTTCAGAAGGATTTACTGCTGTGTCTTTAGAAAACAAAATTGAAAGAAAAACGATAGATTATTAAACGTGCAGATCATCAACATACAGCAAGGGTTCTGCAGGATCTACTTTTTGTTTAAAAAGTTTTTGACATTGGAAAGATAATGCAACAAAAAATAATAATAGTTAACACCATTATGGGATGCACTTATTTCTTATGTCCAGGCACAGTGCTAAGCACTTTCCATAAATTATCTCATTAAATCTTCTCTGTGGACTTACTGTATAGATTCTCTCTCTCTTCCTCCCTCCCTCTCTCTCTCTCTCTCTCTCTCTCTCTCTCTTTATTCTCTCTCTCTCTCTCTCTCTCTCTCTCTCTCTCTTCCCATTTTACGGATAATGAAACACAGCCTTCCAGAGGTTAACTTTCCCAAATAACCACACCTAGTAAATCTCGGGGGCTTGGGATTTAGCTCGGTCGGTAGAGTGCTGCTCCATATTCTCTGAGGACCTGGGTTTGATCCCCAGCATCGCAAAAATGGGAGAAGGATGTGGAAATCACCCCCTTAGAAATCCCTAAATAATTAGCCATTGAAAACTGTGAGGGTCGCTGAGTAGACCTGAGTAGAGGGCACATAACGACAGTAAATGGCGGTGGTCTAGTTTAAATCTAGAGTTTAGCTGTCCTGCCTTTTAAAAAATACTTCAAATATCTTATTGATTTTCAAAAATGCTTTAATATTTATTTTTATACCTGAAGAACATTAAAAAGCATGTTATTACTTTTGTAAAGAAGAAGTTAGCACCGGTACTCTTTAGGAGCAAGCAAGATATTTAAATTCAGGAAGTGGTTATTCTCCTAAGAGTTGTGAGGTGCCTTAGGGTTGGGTCCGCCTCATAGCAATCCTATGCACAACAGACAAAACACTCCCCGACACTTGCGCTGTGCCCTGGCACAATTGTCAGTGCTCCTCTGCTATTCTTAGGGTTTTCAGTATCTGAGTTTTTCAGGTGTGGGCTGCCTGTTCTTTCTCCCAAATTTACAGCTCCCAGTATTCCAACGTGGTCTCTCATCCAAGTACTAACCAGGCATGACCCGCCTTAGCTTGTGAGATCTGACGCAAGGGTGGTAGGGCTGTAGGCTATCTGCTAACAGTAGGATTCCAAATTTGCCTTAATTAGTTCCGATGCCTTTATTAAAAATGAATATTAAAAATTAATATGCCAAACATTTTTCCACGACAAAAAAAAACTAGGTAAATTTTGAAACTCACTGTTATTTTTTTATTGCCACCATAAAAACTAATTAAATGTGTAAAACAACACAGATTTATCTTGGAGTTGGAGGTCAAAAGTCCAAAATGATTCTCACTGGGCTGTTGGCAAGGCCACATTCCTTTCTAGAGATCTTTGGAAGAATTCATTTCCTTGCCTTTCCCAGCTTCTAGAAGCTGTCAGCATTCCTGGGCTCATAGCCACCTTCACCTTTCAAGCCAGTAATAGTGAATTGAGTCCTTCTAAGCATCAAAGGATTCTCTCCTTCTCTTCTGCCTCTCTATTCCACTTCTAAGGGTTTTTGTGATTACAGTGGGCCCACCTAGATAATCCAGGATAATCTCCCCCACTTAAAGGTCTATTGTTTAGCAATCTTTATTCCATCTACAGCATTGATTCTTCCTTACTATGGGATTGCCATGTAGCACAACATATTCTAGGGGTTAGGACATGAATACCTTGGGGAGGGGCTGTTACTCTATCTAGTATCCTCAACAGCAAACAAATTCAGGGAGAACAGAAGTGAAGGTGTAGACTCAGAACGCCACTGTACACTGTGCATCCTTCAAGTGCTTCATTGTGTGGGAGCTCCTAGATGGAAGACTATCTCCTCCTATATCTTTACAAAAATAAATATTTGAGAAAAGAACCAGAAGAAAAGTCAAAAGCATTAAATAATTGCTTTTACTTTCAATCAAAAAGGTAGTGCAAACCATTTTGAACACAAGTAGAAAAAAGGCTGAAAACAGCACCAAATACAACCATATTGAAAACAATCATTAAACTAATGATTCATCCTTGGTAATCCTAATCTTAGTACAAAATGCCTTTAAGGTATCATTTTGCTTTACCAGAATCTTCCAAACAATTGGTATATATTTTGCACAAAGAAGTTATCTTCCTGAAATTTACCATTATGGTCTATTAGGAAGGGAAATGATTTTGAAGAAGGTTGGTTCTATTTCCGATTCTACTGCAGGCTATCAGACCTTGCCTCAAAGCTTTGGCAGTTAAACAATCCATACCCATGAAGGACCCTGAGATGATTTTAGATGGCATATAGATGAACAGCCTGCAGCCGTAGCCCTGTGGCATCAGATCCTGTCAGATCTCGGAAGCTAAGCAGGGTCGGGCCTGGTTAGTACTTGGATGGGAGACCGCCTAGAAACACCAGATACTACAGGCTTGGGAGAAGGACCTGGCAACCCGCTCCCAATAATCAATCTGCCATTTAAAACCCTATGAACAGCAGAGAAGCACAGACAATAGTGTTTCGCCTGTTGTATATAGGGTCGCTATGAGTCGGATACCGACTCGACGGCACCTAACAACAACAACATAGATGAACAACTTTGTTTATCGAGTGAGTATATATTAAAAGGGGCTGGGATTTAGCTCAGTTGGTAGAGTGCTGCACTGCAGTCTCTGAGGTCCCGAGTTCAATTTCCAGCACTGCAAAAATGGGAGAAGGGCCTGGCAATCCACTCCCAGGGCAATCCCGATACAGTCGCCATTGAAAACCCTATGAAGGTCACTATGAGTTGGATACTGACTCGACAGCACCTAACAACAACAACAACAATATATTAAAAAGTATATTTTAAAAATCTATTTAGATTGATGCTGGGATTTAGCTCAGTTGGTAGAATGCCACTCTGTGGTCTCTCTCTGAGGTCCGGGGTTCGATTCCCAGCACTGCAAAAATGGGAGAAGGATGTGGCAATCCACTCTTGATGCAATTCCAAAACAATCAGCCATAGAAAATCCTATGAGGGTCCCTATGAGTTGGGCACTACTCGACAGCACCTAACAACAACAACAACAATCTAGACTGATAATATATAAAACATGGATCCAAGTTGATAGCCTAAAACATTTCATGCATAAATTGCCTTTCTCAAGAATTAGTATAAATATATAAAATGTCAAATTCAAAAAAGGGGTTCTTAAATTGGATAGCTGAGAAATAAGATACTTATTTTCTTTTTAAAGATTTTTGGGGAGAGTTGAATATTTATTTTCCCTCAGCTTTATTAATATATATGTGTTTGTGTGTGTGTGTATATATATATATATATATATATATATATATATTTACATATATTTATGGGATAGCCTGCAGCCCTAGCCCTGTGGCATCCAATCCCGTCAGATCTCGGAAGCTAAGCAGGGTCGGCCTGGTTAGTACCTGCATGGGAGACTGCCTGGGAACACTAGGTGCTGTAGGCTTGGGAGAAGGACCTGGCAACCCCCTCCCAAAAATCAATCTACCGTTGAAAACCCTATGAACAGCAGAGAAGCACTGACAATAGTGTTTCCCCTGTTGTACAGAGGGTCGCTATGAGTAGGATACCGACTTGACGGCACCTAATAACAACAACAACAACAACAAATTTATGGGATACAGAGTGATAATTCAGTTCATATATATGGTGTGCAATTATCAAATAAGTTTGTTAACACATTCATCTCCTTAAACACTTAACAAAAATAATTTTTGATTAACACATAGTGATATTTGTACATATTTATGATTTGTAGTATGTTTCTTAAATTGCATACAGTCATTGGGATTTCATAAAGTTGCATCCTGTATGTTGCACTTGTTCTCTCACTGTTTAACCCCCATGTTACTCTCCTTGCCCCTCCCTATTTCCACATCCCTTCACAGTAGTCCTCTCCTACCTTGTGATGGGTCCCCTTGTATTTTCCAATCTTAAATGTATACAATTTTGTGTGTGTGTATGTGTGTATGTATTGTTTTTTCCTTTAAGGTAGATCTACCTCCCACATGTGAGTGAAAATATGCAGTATTTCTCTTTTTGAGTCTGGGTTATTTCACTTAGGATGATCACTCCAGTTCCATCCGTTTTATTGCAAATAGCATAATTTCATTCTTCTTTACTGATGAATAATATTCCACTGTGTATATATTAAATCCATTCATCTGTTAATGGACATCTGTGCTGATTCCATATCACTACAATTGTGAACAGTACTGCAATAAACATGGAAGTGTAGGTAACCCTTTGGTATAATGACTTGTCTCCTTTGGGTTTATATCCAGTAGTGGTACAGATAAATCATATGGTAGTTCTATTTTTAGTTGTCTGAGGTATCTTCATCCTGATTTCCATAATGGCTATACTAATTTATAATCCTACCAGCAGCATAAAAGTGTTCCTTTTTCCCTACATCCTTGATAGGATTTGTTGTTGTTTGTTTTATTGAGGCTAGTATTAAGATATATTTGACAAATAAAAATCGCATATGTTACCAAATACAGCATGATGTGTTAATGCTTACATACATGGTGAAATTACTAAATCAAGTTAATTAATATATATGTCACTTTACATTCTACTCATTTGGGCAGAGGTGAGAGCATTTAAAATCTAATTTCCTAGCAATTTCCAAATGGACAGTACATCATTATTAACTACAGTCACCATGCTATACAATAAATCTCCAGAATTTATTCATCTGAAGCTAAATGAAGTTTTGCACCTTTTGACCAACATGTTCCCATTTTTCTATAGGAAAAAAAATGTTTAGAGTCAGTTTTAAACTCAATTTAGTGAATGACATTCAGTAAATAATTAGTACTAAAGGAAGATTAATATGGCAAAAATCAAGATGGTATGAGTTACTGAAGCTTAGGAAACATAGACCATACTAATTTTAATGAGACAAATAGGAATAAATGACCTAAGAAATTGGGCAAGGTTTAAAGAAACCAGATAGCTAGCTAATCCATCAGGAATTCAATGCAGCTTCCTTTCATCCACATTCGGTATTCATCTCGTCCAATGCCCTCTTACTCTCCTTCTTCCTTCTCTCCTTTTCCCTCTCAGTCATGTCTCCTCCTCCCCTGTCCCTGTGTCTCTCGCTATGTTAATATCACTGACTTTCTTGCCTGTAACTCTTGTCTTAGTCCCTTTTCTGTTGCTATAACAAAATATCTGAAAGGTTTATTTAGATAATCATTCTGAACACTGCTCAGTATAAGAGCATGGCACTGACATCTGGTTGGCATCTGGTGAGGGACTATTTGCTGCACCACACCAGGATGGAAGGCATCACATGGCTAAACAGCAAGCATGCCAGAGAGAGCTCAGGTCCTAAAGCTGCTTCCAGCAGCTTTAGTGATGACCCATTCATCCATGAGCAGATTAATCCATTCATGTAGAGAGTATAGTTCTTATGGACCAATTACCTTCCAAATGTCCCTCTCCTCAATGCTGCTGGGCTAAAAACCAACTGTCCAACCATGCATTCTGTTGGACATACTGAAACCACAGCAACTTTGTTATCTTTTTTTTCCCTCATACCGCTGCATTGAAGCTTTGTTAGGTAATTGGGTTACTACAAATTAAGTCAACAGAATATAAAGGAGATATCAAAAGGATTAGAAAGAGCCGGCGTGCAAATAAAAAATTATGGGTAAGCACATGGGGAAGTAAGAAGTGGATCAAAAAGAACAGAATTTAAAGCTGCCTTTGGAGAGCCAACATTCAGTCCCTTAGCAGAAGAGAACCAAGGAACTACTATGTGGGCTGGGAATGTGGCTCAGTGGTAGAGCACTTGCCGCACACATGCAAGGCTCTGGGTTCAATCGCCAGCACTAGGGAAAAAAAATAAAGCTAATGAAAGGAGGCAGGGCTATGCCCCAGGCAAACAGGAGGCATGGGGATGTTTTCACACAGAAGCAGTAGGCTCCTGTATGTAGTTCAGAGAGTTCAATGTGCAAAATATTGGGTAGAAAGTCTACCCATGATTATCTGTTGTTGTTGTTTTTGTTGTTAGGTGCCCTCGAGTAGGTATCCGACTCACATCAACCCTACACACAACAGGCAAAACACTATTGTCAATGCTTCTCTGCTATTCATAGGGTTTTTAATAGCTGATTATTTTTTGGGAGTGGGTTGCCGGGTCCTTCTCCCATGATTATCTAGTCTTACATATTTTCAGTGCCAGTTAGTACTTCATGTCTTTTTTTTTTTAATTAATCTAATTATGGGAAAGCTTTTTCTTAAAGCTTTATTTTTTTGTTGTTGAGAGGAAAGTTTGGCTTAGTAAATAAATCTTATAAATCTTGTCCTGGGCACATGAAACATCTCATATCCATTCTCATTTCTTGGCTATCCTCTTTTAGACAGAAATATTGTTTTCATTATCCTCTTTATAAAAGATGACACCTTGAACTGAAACTGGTGTTATCTGACCAAATCACACCAAAGGGATGCCATTCATTCCTTGTTTTGCATGACTAGGGAGAAGAAAAAAGAGAAGGATAGAGTCATTCTGCTGTGCAGTGCTTGAGATTGAACCCAGAGTCTCCTGTCTGCTAGGCAAGTGCTGTACCACTGAACTGCATCCTGAAGCTCCCGTTTTTTAAATTTTTTTAATTTAGAGACAGGGTCTTTCTCAGTTGAGCAGGGTGCCTCTGTACTTGAACTCATGATCCTTCTGCCTCAGCCTCCCAAGTTGCTGGGAGTATAGGCACGTGCCATGGTGCCCAGAAAGAATTATTATTTGATCATGTAAATTCCTCTGCTGAAAACTGGTGGCTTGCCATTGCTCTTGGGTTAAAGAAGTAACTACCTTAGCAACGCCTTCAGGGCCTTCTTGGACACGGTGCCACCCTCCTTCTCCAAAGCCAAATCATCCTGAGCTCTCCTTGTCCAGAAACAAGGGCCTTCTTTCTCTTCCCCATGATTTCCTGCCATCTCATTGCATTTGCACATATCCTTCTTTCTGTCTCTGATTTGCTCCACTCATTTTTGCCTAGTAAATATTTGCTCATCATTTAGATCTCAACTAAGTATTCCCTAGATTTCCTTCCTCAGAGAAACCTTCCTTGATTGCTTTGATTTGATCAGCTCTTCTCTTATTAGAAACTCAGGCCTAAATTCTCTCTCTTACATAAAACAGCTGTGGTTTTTTACATTTGTTTGCATGATTATTTGGTTAAATTCAATGACTGTGCCTGTCCTCAATTATTATTTTATCTTCAATGTCTGGTACAGTGAGCAGAACACAGTGAGTCTTGTAAAAATTAGTTACCGATGCCAGATACAGGCCAGGAACTACTGTTCAACTGTGCAGAAATAAGTCTTATTTATTTAATCTACTTGTTTGACAAATATTTTGATACCTCCAGATAGTATTAATAATTTTCTCTAAAGTTAATATTTCCTCTAAACATATTCTCTCCCCCCAAAACTTACATTACTGAAGATTAATAATTTGTTAACACTGATTTTAGTAATGTCTTCCAAAACTTATTACTTATTCTTATCATCACATCCCTACTGTGGAGAGTCATGAAACTCACCAAACTATTCACTATTGGTCTTCCTATCTGGTCTTTTTCTACTCTGGTCCATTTCAACATTGCTGCCAAAGTTACAGTAGCACACACAAAAGTCTAATCATGCCAGTTCACTGCCTGTTTTTATTCTTGGTGCCTAGAGAATCAAATCTCAGACTCTTCAGAATTAACCCACAATATTTATATCCACCAAGGCTCATCTATTGTACTATCCACCTCCTTCTAACTAGCTATATTAGATGTCTCAACATTTTCTCATTGATACCTATATTCCTGTGCTCACATTGTTCCTTTCTTCTGCCTGAAAACCCCTTTTCATTATTGAAAGCCTCGTTCAAATATCACTTTCTCTTTGAAGGAGAGTAGTTGCTCACTCCTTACAACCTTAATTAGGTGTAGTGTTAATGGGAAAATTAATTTGTAGTACTTGAGACTCCACTCAGTGAAGGAGAAAAGGAGGTTTCTCATAATGTATAGTAAAATAATAAAATGAGTTGTGGAAATTTGATAGGCATATTCTGGAAGAAGAATGTGTATACAGGATTTGAGAAAAGTTAGCTATTTTTCATGTTATTTTTTACTACTAAAAGTTTACCATAAGTATTTTGTAAAGTTTATTTTTGGATAAAAAGAAATATGATCATTTTAACTTGCATAAACATTTTTTACTTATCTTTTCTTAGTCCTTAGAGATTTTAGAAACTGTGATTTTGCTGGGCATGGCAGCACAGGCCTATAATCTGAGCTACTTAGCAGATGGAGGCGAGAGGATTGCAAGTTCAAGGCCAGAGGCAGTCCATGTAATTTAGCAAAAACGTTGTCTCAAGATAAAAATTTTGAAAAGAGGCTGAAGGTGAAGCTCAGTGGTAGAGCACTTGCAAAATATGTGCAAGACACTGGGTTCACATCCCAAGTACTGCAAAAACAAAAACAAAAACAAAGAAACAGGAAAAGAAAAAGAAAACCTCTGATTGACTTCATGTTCACAAGTTTTAAAACTGGAAAAATTTTGGTAAAATGTAGTTACATTTTACTAGTACTGCAGTACTATTCTGCAGCTAAAGAAGTTGAGACTCCAGATGAGCTAATTTACGGTAGAATGAAGGATAGAAGCCAAATCTCCAGGCCTGATTTACGAAACATGTTCCAGCGAGCCTAGAAGCAGTACCTCCAAGGAATCAAGATCAGACAGTAAGTACTCTGGCTTTGGAAGAGGTAAATATTGATCTTTATTTATTTATTTTTTGAGACAGGGTCTCCCTATATTGCCAAGATTGGCCTTCTACTCCCGGGCTCATACAATTAACTTACTGAGCGTATGGGAATACAGTCCTGCACCACCAACCTGGGTTGCTAAGAGTGACTTCTTCTTCTTTTGTCCCCAGGCATCCTTGAATAGGAGAGTTTTTCTTCTTTCTTTTTTTAGTGATTACAACTTAATGAAATGCATTATGACATTCCCAAGCATATATCACTCTACATAGCTCATATTCACCTCCCCTTTACTCTTTCATATCTTCCTTCTCCCTTCCACCAATTCCCTTCCTCCTTATAAACAATCCCCTTTCTGCTTCCACGTAGATTCTACACATGAGAGAAGACTATTTGTCTTGCTTTCTCTCCATTACCCTTTCTTGTCCCCTCTTTTTCTCTTTAGTGTCTCCCCCAAGTAGTTCCATGTTCTATTTTCATGACATTGTACATATATTTGTATAGATAGATAGATAGATAGATAGATAGATAGATAGATAGATAGATATGTCCTCCACGTATCTGTCAGCTTGTTGTGCTGTGGGGTCTTAGTGTTGCAGTGATGCTGAAAGCTATGCCACCAGTATTTCAGATTCCAGCAGGGCCACCCATGGTGGATAGGTTTCAGCTGAGCTTTAAGACTTAGACAGACTAGGGATAAGGACACAATAGCCCCCTCCCCCAAGAGTCTACCTGTGAGGATAGGTTTCAGTTGAGCTTCAAGACTTAGACAGACTAGGGATAAGGACACAATAGCCCCCTCCCCCTAGAGTCTACCTGTGAGAGAAGGATGATTTATTGTTAATGAGACAATGATTTTAAAGATTATTCATAGAATAATTGATAGAGAAAAAGAAAAGGTAAAACTGATTTTCTAAATGATATGCATATCCTGGAAATAGACTTTTTCATATTCTATATTCTCAAATATAAGAGATATATGTATTTTAGGTGCTCAAATGTAATACCATAACTTTTATGTATTTCACCACCTTTCCATTCTTCATAACCATTTAAAACCATATCACATAATTGCATGTTTTTATATAGTTTTAGGTTGTGGCTTTCATATATGTCTCATAAATTTTATATATATCAGATAAATTACTTTGGGGCAGTGGTTTTGGCAGTAATATTATCTTTTTTTCAGTATTTTCTTTTAAGAGAGATTTGTGGATCTAGCTGTGGCAACATTCTTTTCTTATATTCGACTTTAAAACATGTGGTCCATTGATGAATCATTTCAGTGAGAAATTTCTACAACATAGCTTATTGCCTAACTGACAAGTTTGTTCTGTATGACTTTGCAATGGTAAAGTTAATATCAAGTATAGGGGTCTAGACAAATGTACTGTTTTGTAAAGTTCTATCATAAGATGTAATTCAATTCCTCTTGTTATCTCTTCCTATAAAAATTATAAACAGAGAATGATAAAGAAGCTGTCATACATTTTGGGCCTTTCTTCTTTTTTGAGGAGGAAGTAGGGGGTAAGGGAATAGATCTGACATTAAGGCAGCTAAAGAACAGATAAGTTTTACTAACGTGGACTCCACACTCTGAAATAGTCATTGTAGATACTTTTTTATTTAAGTAGATGTGCAACTTACTCAGACAAGTAGCAGATTTTTCACATCTCCCTTCAACGTCATCAGACCACTTATCAAGTTTGGATAAAAGACATTTGTTAACAATGTACTTCATTGTTTGTATTTTCTCTCAGTCAGAAACTGATTGTTTGCAATGACCCCGTTATTAGAGGTTATGGGGATCTTGACCGGTGTTGAACCTATTGTCCAAAAGCCTTGAGGGAAGAGATGGCTTTTGGAATTTAGAGATCCAAACTTAGATAGCTACCAAGGCCCAGACATCACCATCATTAGCCACATACAGCCTTCTCCCTCACCACTTCCTTTTCTTTTTTCTGGTTCTTTTTGAGGCTCTCACTCCATACTATGGAGGCTTCTGTGGCAAATCCCAGATATCAGTTTTCTTACTCTGAGAACTACACCTAAAGGTGAGGCAGTAGATGAAAATAAGGTAATCATTGTCATAGCCATTGATTTTTTAGAAATATATAGTTTCTTTTTCATTATAAAGGAAGCATGCTTAAATTGGATTCATGATTGCTATGATAACTTTCATTTCCCTTAAAATATGTAATGTGTGTGTACTACTTGAGTAAGGCTACCTCCCAGGTGTTATAAGCATTCTGTTCAAGAATTTCAGTTCAGAGGTAGTCAGTAAGATTTCTAACCATAAGTTCCATGCTCTAGAGGATACTGATGCAAGTACTTCTGTTATATAAATCTGTTATTATCTAGTTTATCCATGAATGTTGGAAACATATTAGAAGGAAGCATGCTTAAATTAGAAATATGAATGTTTGATCTTATTCACAAGTAGCATACTATAAGGGGAAATATTCTTTTTGGTGGTGAAGACAGTTGTTTATTGACCATCATTATTCATGTAGTAAGAGAGCAGTCATAGGTAAAGTGTTTCAGGATATATGAATTGGCTAGAATTATTTTAGAGATATAAATGCAACAAGGGTTTAAGAATTTAAGGAATCCCAAAGGTTTTAGCAATAGTAATGATATTAGAATCTTGACCCCTAAATAGCCTGGTTCCAGATATAGCCTTGTTCCAGCTATTGATATGAGAGGATTTCTAATATTGTATTTGCTTTGAGTGGGTAACTCACCCCAGAAATTAATAGGAGTATTTGTTGTTAGGTGCCATTGGGTCGGGTCAGGGTCCGACTCATAGTGATCCCATGTACAACTAGTGAAAAATAGTGCTCCTCTGCTATTCATAACATTTCAAATGGCTGATTGCTTTTTTGGGAGAGCGTTGCTCGGTCTGTCTACCAAGCCCACAGTACCTGGTGTTCCCAGGCAGTCTCCCATCCAACTATTAACCCAGGCCTGACTCTGGATAGCTTCTGAGATCTGACAGGATCAGTCCCCACAGCAGTACAGCAGCAGGCTAATTGGAGTATTTAAGCACACAAAAAGCTGCGCATTTATTAAGCTTTAAAAAATATTTTATATGGCCTGATTTGTGTCTGCATGTCAATATATTGTTAAAACCCTACTCTCATTTTATTAGCTAGTTTTTACCCATCTTATGGTTTAAAAAAAAAGCCTTATTGTTCTATTTTCTTTGAACTAGAGGATTAGGCAAAAAAATATTATGAATTCAATGTGTATCAAAATATTAAATGTGTGAAAAATATTTTAAAATTTTAATGTGAACTTTACATGCATATTTTACATTTTAAAAATGGAATGTTTATAATGTAAACAAACCTGATCTGTGATTTGTGTTACATAGGATCTTTTGGCCACGTAATCTACCATAAAGAGCCTAAGAATTGTGAATACTGAAATAAGCTTGAGGTCAGTTCATAATTGTTTATAAAGCACTTACCAGGCATTAAGTACTTTACATATATTATTTAATATTTGTTGTATTCTATACAGTAGTACTCGAAATATTCATTATTGTTTGTTTTTGGTTTTGATAGCCATTTATTTAGAGAAAAAGAAGTAGGATGATCAAATTCACCTGTGAGATGGTACAATTCCTCTCTTTTACAGGTAAGGAAACTAAACCACAAGGTAGTTAAGAGACTATTTAAAGTTATAGAGCTAGAAAATGGCGAAACTGGCATTCAACCTGTGTTTCAGTGACTCTAAAAGTCTATTGTTCTAATTGTGATGTTTTAGTGTGTCCTTTAATAATTCTTTGTTGTTAAATAGAAACATTTATGGGCTAAGTACTGAGTAAAAATATTTCTGCTACTACAGTATTTACACTGCAGAGTTTTCTTATCAGGTTGAAAGGTAGAAAAGGCACTTGTCAAGTCCTAGGGCATGCTGGGTAGCTACTAGGGCTACAGGATAATTAGACACCTTTCAAAGCCATACGCTCAGCATGGAAAATGTCTTTAAGGACTTTGATTCAAATGACTGATTTCATGACAATGAAAGCCTCCTAAAGGAGAACAAGGTGCTTTTATGTAGACCAAAGGAAATGGTTAGGCTAGCACTGAGCCTTTTTTGGGGCAAACACTGGAAGCTGAAGATTATCTGAGCTGATTTTTCCCTTAATCCCTGTTATTGGGTTTCTGGTTACCCAACCTTAGTGTAGCTTGTACAATATCATCTCTGTAACCTTTGTGTTTGTCGGTTTATCTTGATCAACTCTGAGTGCAAAGTGAGAAGCCGCCTTCATCTGGTTCCCAATGGTGCTAAGTAGGAAAAGAGAAACCAAAATGTTTGCATTGAGCAGAAATAAGATGTGAAAGCACAGTGAACCTAAAGAAAGTATTTGAAGAAGGAAGGATTCCTAGGGAGAAGGTTCACTAAAGAATAGCCTACACCCTAGGACATTTTGAACAAAGAGAGTTGGCTAAAAACTTGATTATTTGCAGTAGTACAAAGTTCTTCTATTTGAACTTTGCTAAGAAGTTTTTGTCAGTTCATTCCTGTGATGAATCTGTCCTCCTAAATCTAATGCATCAAAGATCTAGCATTGTTAAGGAAAATAATCCTTGAACTTTTATCAGTGTATGGAGAGCTGGTAAAAGACAGAAACAAAATAATGCTATACACACCTTCCTCTCTGGAAACAAAATAGAACAGGTTTGACTTTTGGACACCAATTGAATCAGATAGAACCCAGAAAAAGCTTCCTAGCCAGGGAGGAAGGAGAAAATGAACAAGGAAGTTGTAAAACACAAAACGAATTATTTTACAACTGTGTTTTAAAGGAGAGGAGGAGGTGTAGTTAGCTTATCTAAGCGATCCTTTTACACTCTTGTAGTAGAGGGAACATCAGCTTTGCAGGTGACAGACATAGGAATAAACCTGGCTCCTCCACTTTCTGTCTGGGACCTTTAGAGCAGCTTCTTTAATCTTTCTGAACCTCAGTTTCCCCCTACATTAAATCACACTCCCAGTGACTGCTTCATAGCAATATTGGGAACTACTTGAATCTGTCGCCAGCTTTCTGTTTGACATTGGGCAATTCAGCCTCTAAGCCTCAGATGCTCTATCTGTAAAATGGGAAGAATAATGCTCCCTGGGTCCAGTCTATAATTTTTCCCACCACACAGAGACAAAACACACAGGACTGATGCTTTTAGTGATTTTTATTCTCTCAAATGAGGATATCTAGAAGTGGAACTGTAAAGATTAAACAGTATTGTGTTTAAAGTCTCTACTTCTTGTTGTTGTTAGGTACTATCAAGTCAGGTCCAACCCATAGTGACCCTCATAGGGTTTTTAATGGCTAACTGTTCTAGGATTGCCCAGGAGTGGATTCCAAGTAATAAATGGTACATAGGAGTCATGCAATAAATACTAGAACTGCATTATTAAATCCACACAAGATCTATTGGCAGCATTTGCTTACTCAATCATTACTTTTATACAGAAAAGTATATGCCGCATCAGACAACATACAGCAATACTATCCCATATTTGAATTTTCTCCATTTTTTGATAAATAATAACCATTCCCTATTGAGGAAGGACCCATATTTATTATATCCCCATTTTCCAGAAAAACACGCTGAGGCCTAGAGAAATTTAATGATACTTACTGGAGATGATATGACTTTAAGCAGGAGAGTCAGACTAGAATCAGAATTCCTAAGTTCTATCCCCAATACATTGCATTCTTACTGCCCTATCAGTCTGGCAGTCCTTTCTAGAAATGATTTGTTAAGGTAAACCTATAAGAACAAGTAGTGAGCAATCAAAAATAGACTTTTCTGTTCTGAGTTCATGATGTGTTGATATCCTTGGCTTGTTATTTTAATTTTAAATGTAAAAAAAAATAAATTCCCTGTAACATTTAGAGAGGAACAGAGAGAACACACATGCTAAATTGAATGGACTTGTGTAACTACTAGTTTTGAGCTTTGAAATGATTTTAGACCTTTGGAAATTGAAAATTAACAAAATTCTTTGCTATTTCTCAGAAATAAAGACTGAAATTTTGACGATCATAAGTCAAACTCATCAACTTCAAGTAGGTAAGTATAGAAGAAACATTTTGATCAACAAAGCAAATTGGAATATCAAAATAATATTCAATTCTCTTTGAAATGTCTATTTATAACACTAAATGGCTACCAACTATATATTGTTAAAAGCATTGGGCTTATAAGAATCAAGCCTGAACTGACTTTGATTCCTTAATATATTACTTTTACCCTAAATGCTTTAATACTTAATTTTTTTTCTTGGTAATGTTAAAATACTTTTATAAAGTGACAGAAATACAAAGCATTGACTACATGTGATATACCACTAATCTATTTTGTTTTATTGTTAGGTGCCCTCAAGTCGGTATCAGCTCAAAGCAAGTCCACATACAACAGGCGAAACACTATTGTCAGTGCTTTTCTGCTCTTCATAGGGTTTTCAATGGTGGATTGATTTTTGGGAGTGGGTTGCCGGGTCTGTCTCCCAAGCCTATAGCACCTGGTGTTCCCAGGCAGTCTCCCATCCAAGTACTAACCAGGCCTGACCCTGCTTAGCTTCTGAGATCTGATGGGATCAGATGCCACAGGGCTACAGCTGCAGGCAATCTATTTTAGTTCAGTCTAATTCAGTCTAGCCCACAATATTCATTAAAGCATCAAGCATGGTGCTGGCCCTGAGATAACTACAATCTCTGCCTATGAGGAATCCAGTGAGTGGGTTTTATAGTAATACATGCTTACATTTCCTAACTTTTATTGAGTACTAGCTATGTATCAGCTCCTCTGCTAAAACTTTTCCACATGTTTTCTTATTTAATCACCTTCTCCAAATCCTTTGAAGATGGTGTTTTATTAGCTCAGTTTATAAATGAGGGAACAGTGGCTTAGATTAAGGAATTTGTGCAAGGACACACTGTTCATAAATGGTTTAATCCATTCTCTTATCTGTTGTACTCACACAAGTCAACATACATAGACAAATATACAAATAGGAGTACTCGCAAAAATTTTGTATAACTGTACTTTTCCTTATTTAATTGAAGCAAAGGTGTTTGTATTGTTTCTTCTGCTTGTGGCAAAATACATATCGATGATTTGTTAGTAGCATCACTGGTATGCAGAAAGGGCAGTGAATTCATAATCACAAGTGCATAAATCCATCATAGCTATTAAATCAAATTTCACATGCTATGACCTTGACACTAAAGTGTTGTTCTTTTTTAATTTTTAAGATTAATTATAGCCAAAGTAATATTTAAACTTCAGTATGACCTCAAAATAAAACCTCTAATCTTAAATCATACTTCTACTTTCCTGGGACAATGAGAAAACAAGAAATGCTTTGAATATACTCAGAATTGGGTTTCATAAAAGGATTTAAAACATGTAAGGTGAGAAGACTTTAGATATGAGTATATGAGGGGCAAAACTATAGATGGAAAATTCAGAAAAACAGACTCTAAAAAGAATAGACTTTTCTCCATTTCACTTAATATTTTGGGATAGAAAACTCATTATTTTTATTTTTATATTTTTTCCAACTTCATTTTTTCCCTCTCTCCCCCATCTTTCCTAGCCTACATTCAGATTGACTTAACCCACATACAAGAGAGTATGTAATATTTGTCTTTCTGGTCTTTCTGTGTATGGATTATTTCACTTAACATAATGTCATCTAGTTTCCCCCATTTTGCTGCATTTAACTTAAAAAAATATTTTTTTTTTACTGTACTTAAGGTTGAATCCAAGTCTTTGCACATGCAAGTGCTCTACCATTGAGTTGTACCTCTATCCCCATTTTTATTTTTTGAAACAAGATTTCAGTTGCACAGGCTTCCCCTGTTCTCAAAATCATGATTTTCCTGCCTCAGCCCCCTAAGTCACTGGTGTCACAGGAATGAGCCCTGATACTGGGCTTGTATATAACATTTTAATCTTCCTTCTCTGTAGATATGCAGTTGTAGCCCTGTGGTGACTGATCCCATCAGATCTCCAAAGTTAAGCAGGTCAGGTCTGTTTAGTACTTGGATGGGAGACCATCTGGGAACACCAGGTGCTGCAGGCTTGGGAGAAGGTCCTGACAACCTACTCCCAAAAATCAACCCACCATTGAAAACCCTATGAATAGCAAAAGCACTGACAATAGTGTTTTGCCCATTGTATGTAGGGTCTCTATGAGTCAGATATCAACTCAATGGCACCTAACAACAACAACAGCAACATGTATATATTTAACTTCTAATTTTTGTTGCACCTTTATCAGTTTTATTTTTGCTTTTATTTTCTAAATGTTTTCCTGTTCTTTTCTTTCTTAACCAAAGAACTTGATCTGATTAATTTGTCATTATCTAGAAATTTTCAAACATTTTTCTTGTGTTTGTTTCTTTCAGCTTCCCTTAGTTACACATTATAGTTCTTTTTCTAATGAAAAAATTACTAAAAGATTTCTAAATTCTTAATTCATCTATTTTCACTATTTTTATTAAATATCAAAACCACATAAGACTGGATTTATCTGTCTCTTCGGTTTTGGTGTATCCTCTTAAATTATCTGTTATTTTAATTTATTGTTTCTTAGACTCAGTAGCTATTTAGGAAAGGTTTTTTGTTTGTTTTGTTTGTTTTGTTTTCTTCTAAATATTTTTAAGCAGGAGTAGAGTTATTCTGAAAATGAGGAGAGCAAAGATGGTATTAGAACAAAGTCAGAGTTACAAAGTTGACCTACTGGAATCAGTATGAAAAAACTGAAGGATAGCTGATCTAAGTGGAGAGGAATAATTTGAACCAGGATTTGAACTAATTAAGGAAAATAAAATGTGTTTCTCTTACATATTTCTTAAATTTTTTGACATAGAAATACTAAGTAATTGGAGTGGGGATCTGAATAATTACATGAGAATAAAAATTTATTACTTATAATAATTTACCTCATTTTATAATCTCATTATAGTGTTATAATGCATGACTTCAATGATATACCTATAGACAAAAAAAATGTTTTCAGTACTGGATGCATGCTAAGCAAACTTTCCTCCACTGAGTTGCACCACTAGCCCTCTTTTCATTTTTTATTCGAGACAGGGTCTTGCTAAATTGCATAGGCTGCCTCTGGCCTCAAACCTGTGATCCTCCCATCTCAGTCTCCATAGCTGGGATTACAAGCATGCACCACAGTGCCCAGCAGAAAACATTTTGATAGTTATTTTTATTTTGTTTAGTTGACTATTTTTAGGTATGTTGTATAAACACGTTTGATCTTTTTGTTGTAAATACCTCTGAATTTTATTTGATGTCTTGAAAATGATTCATGCAATAAACATTGATGCTCTCATGCACTACATCTGTTTGCCACTGTGTAAAGAATAGTGATCTATTTCAGTTGTGGATATGATAGCTTATAAGTCTCTAATTATTCTGTTGCCTTAAATGACAGCATAAACCAATATAATGCTATATGGTGAAAAGTTTATTAGTAATCTCAGTTTGTCTATTATTGCCTATCCATATTTTACTTTGGGCCTGGAGTTTAGCTCAGTTGGTAGAGTGCTACTCTGCAGCCTCCTGAGTTCAATCCCTAGCACCACAAAAATGGGAGAAGGATATGGCAATCCACTCCTGAGACAATCTCGAAGCAATCAGCCACTGAAAACTCTGTGAGGGTTGCTATGAGTTGGAGACAATTCGACCACACCTAATAACAACAAACATATTTTACTTCTAGACCAATTTCCTTACCTATTAACAAAAATAGGAGAGTATACCAAACTATATTTTCCAGACTGTGTGACCACAGATTACCTAATACACTTGTTATAGGGTCTCAAGTCCTACCCTGTGGAGGTTTTGAATCACTAGATTTGAAAATGTGCTAAGGAGCCTCATTCATTCATTCAATTTAAATGAGAATTTCATTTATATGGTTAAGCCAATTTTGGAGTAACTTCATTTTATGTAGTTCTTTAAGAATATTTCAAACCAAGTTGAGTTCCATTTAATTCATACTCACCATCAGTTTTAATGAGTGCAGGATATTAATAATTCAATAGTGAATACTCAGGGTGAGGGTGTAGCTCAGCAACAGAGTGTCTATCTAGCATATGCAAGTTTGATCCTCAGAACCTAAAAAAAAAAAAAAAAGAATCCCCAGAGTTTGCATTTTTTATCTCAAATGAGTTTTGTATTGTTTGTTTATAGTTGTATGATCCTCGTTGTTCTATTTCATGAAGACATAATAGATTTAATTGCAAATT
Organism: Pedetes capensis; assembly: GCA_007922755.1. Taxonomy (NCBI): domain Eukaryota; kingdom Metazoa; phylum Chordata; class Mammalia; order Rodentia; family Pedetidae; genus Pedetes; species Pedetes capensis. Next base: position 45,263 of record VMDO01009589.1, on the reverse strand, counting down.
TAGATTAAATTGCAAAATCTTTATCAACTGTGTATACTTCCATCCAAAAGTATAAAAAAGATACACCTTCCATATAAATTCATCATACTTTTCTTCAGTATTTACCCAAGAGAAATGAAGGTATATGTTCATTCAAAGCTTATATAAATGTCCACAGCTACTTTATTCATAGTAGCTAAATAATGAGAACAACCTGAATTTCCTACAGACAAATGGGTAAACCATTGTATATCTGTACAATGCAATGCTACTCAGCAATCAACAGAAACTGACTAATAATATACACACAAAAAAGGATCCATCTCAAAATAATCAGATGGAGTGAAAAGAACCGGACAAAAGGGAGTACACACTATATGATTCCATCTATTAAAATCCTAGCACATATAAACTAATTTACAGTGATTAAAAAAAAAAGATCAGTGGTTCTCTGCTGACACAGGTGAGGAGAAGCGGGAAGGATACAAAAGTATATCAATGGTGAGTGTAGTTAATTTTGGAGTATTGTACATTTTGAAATTACTAGGATAGTAAATTTCAAACTTTTCACCAAATAAAATATTTGAGGTGATGAGTATGGTAACTACTTTGATTTAATGTTCTACACTGTATTTAAAAATCAGAACATAATTTTGCACCTCATAAAATTTATACAATTATAAATTATTAATTTACAATTAAAAACATATGGTAAAATTTTAATGCAATGACTGTTGATCATCTTGATTAAGCTGATGTGTTCATGTGTATATAACATATATATGTTGATGGTTATCAAAATATACCTCAAAAAATCATTTAAAGATCATATACTTTAAAAACTAACAAAATGTATGCAAGAATTATGAAAATAAATTAAGACTTCAAAAAACATATAACAATTTGTGGAATATTTTATTAAATTCTAAGCAGAGCGTTTATGGCTCTACTGAATGGTATGATGGATATTTCAGTTTCTAAATTTTATCATTATATGTCTGAATTTTTTTACAATGATTTTACATTAATTCACGAATAAAAATATTTGTGCAAAACATATGAATCTATGTTCACAACATGTAAATAAATCATAGTACATCAATTAAAAATCTAGGCATAACCAACATCAATTTATTGCTCCAGAAATATTGTTTGCTGTCTTGCTAAAAATCATAGTTTTTTAGCTTGACTTACTGCCAGTCACTTAGATTCATATTTGAAAAACACTAGAATATTGATTATGGATGGTGCAGTAATAAGTAAGAATTAGAGAAAGTTTGAAGTCAGATAAAGGCATTAAGATAGAAGTAGCTGTGATAAATTAAGTGCCTTATTAGAGTTACATATAAAGGTCTGAGGCAAATCATCACTTCCTCTGCATACGTATTGCACTCCTCTAGATCACATGTTGGAGGAAGACCATGGAAGTTTGATGGTAAAAGTGGTAGGACAGAATTTGAAAGTAAGGATTTGGTGTGGAGAAAGAACATTCCAGATGAAAGGAAATGTGTGTGCAGAAACAACAATGGCTAAAAGTGCCAGATGTAGGTAGAACATTTTGAGTAGTTCTGGCTGGTGTGAGTTTCACTGTGTGAGGGACAGTACCTGGAGTATAGTTGAAGAGGCAAATTGAGATCCTTTCAGCAAACAAACACTGCTCTGATAAGCTTAGACCTCAGGCGATGAGTGTTAAGCATATTTATGTCATGATAAGATCTGCATTTCAAGAATAGTATTCTGATAGCAGAGTGTAGGAGAAACAGAAAGAAAGTCTGGAGGTAAAAATATCATTTGTTTGTTTACTTATTCATTTATTTTGGCAGTTCTGGTGTTTGAACCCATGGCCTCATGCACCCTGCAAACAGCTCTACCACTGAGCTGTACCCCTAATCCCCCTTTTTTATTTTTTATGTTGAGACAAAGCCTCCCTACCTTGCACAAGCTTGCCTCTGGACTCAAATGTGTGATCCTCCTGCCTCCGCCTCCTGAGTGGCAGGGATTATAGGTGTGTGCCACCATGCCCTGCTTAGAAGTACTTTTTAATAGTTTTATGGAAGCGATAATGAAGACCTGAACTTAGTGGCATTGAAACTGAAAATGTATGTTAAAAATAGTAAAAAGCAGGGCGTGGTGGCACATGCCTGTAATCCCAACTCTGGAGGCTGAGACAAGAAGATCACAAGTTCGAGGCTACAGGCAGACAGTGTAATTAAGCAAGGCCCTGTTTCAAAATAAAAAATAAAATATAAAAAAAGAGCTGGAGGTTCAGCTGGGTGGTGAGTGCAGCTGAGTGGTAGAGTGCTTGCAAAGTGTGCACAAGGCCCTGGGTTCAGCCCCATAGTGTCCACGGTGGGGGGGAGGTGGGTGAGGAGAAAAAATAAAGAAAAATGTCTCAGTAGAACAAGGCAGGTATTCAATAGGGTGCAAAGGATCAAGGATGATTTCATTCTAATGCTTTTCTTTTCCTTTGTCATGAATTGAATGGGGTATCATTACTTGTAGCATTCTCTCTCTTACCTAAATGCAGATTGTACTCTCCCTTTCTTTCTTCTTTCTCGTTTGCTCGCTCTTTCTTTCTTTCTTTCTTTCTTTCTTTCTTTCTTTCTTTCTTTCTAATTTATGAAGAAGGAGGTGTATGTAGCTTACCGTTTTATCGGCTGAAAGTGGAAGACTGAGTAATCCCATCTGTTCAGACTCTGGAGAGGGCCTCCTTGTCTGAATTACAACATGGTAGATAGCATCATGGTGTACTAGAGGGAGAGATCACATGGCCAGATAGGAAGCCTGGGAGATTCAGAGACCAAGTGCTCCCATGCTCACTCCTCTGTTCATGTTCTCTGTCTCTCTGTTTCTGTCTCTGTCTCTGTGTCTGTCTCTGTGTCTGTCTCTGTCTCTGTCTCTGTCTCTGTCTCTCTCTCTCTCTCTCTCTCTCTCACACACACACACACACACACACACACACACACACACACACACAACCTGCTTTTATGTGAACTAACTGGAATTACTCTCTTCCCACAGTGGGGTGGCCAATAACCTAATTTCCTCCCACTAGTAGGCTCCACCTCTTCAAGATCTCCTTATGTCTCAATATTACCATGTCCAGGACTAAGTTTCTGGCACACGAACCTTTATGGGACATATTCAAACCATATCCAAACCATGACAATTGAAAAGGTCCTAGCTCAGGTCCAATCTGATTTGAGCCAAGGGATGCGGGATGGAGGAAGAAGGGCGAAAGAACCATTGTAACTGGAAGCTGAAGTAGTTCTTTTCACATAATAGCGAGTGGAACTCAGAATATAAGCCATGCCACTTTTGGGTTCAGGCAACAAAGTGGTTCTCTTCAGTTCTGTTTGGCTATGACATTGGGCAGTGGGCCCTATAGACAGGGAATTTTCATCATCACTTAAGGCAGCTAAAGCATAGTGATTGGAGACTCCTGTTCCGGTAGAGGACTTTGATATGCTGGAATTGGGTCACAATGGCTTTGTAAGATTTCCAAGACAGGTGTTAAACCATCAGGAGCTAGAAATCTGTGCCAGGCTTGGGAGAATTTACATCCCTACAAGCAGGTTGGGCTGGGATTTAGCTCAGTTGGTAGAGCACTGCTCTGTAGTCTCTGAGGTCCCGAGTTCAATTCCCAGCACCACAAAAATGGGAGAAGAACCTGGCAATCCACTCCCAAGGCAATCCCGAAACAGCCAGCCATTGAAAACCCTATGAGGGTCGCTATGAGTCGGATACTGACTCAACAGCACCTAACAACAACAACAACAAGAAGCAGGTTTATGAGAGTGGCTGATTTCACACATTTTCACCAATAGAGTCGGCCTCCAACTACAAATTCTGTTATTTGGAGACTCAACCGACTCTACTGCAAATAATATTCTGAGCTTTTCTAGAATCTTCTCTGGGAGTTAACAAGGGAGACTTGAACTTGTAAAGGGACTTCTAGCAGAAGAACTTCTTATCACCCCACAACTAAGTCTCAGCCAGGGATAAACTCATGCTCAAGTTGGGTCCCTTGCTACCCCTATTAATACTGTGAAATGAAACAAACAAACAAACAACAACAACAACAAAACCTCACTGAAATACACACACAAACACACACACACACACACACATTGTTGCTCCAAATAGTTTTTGCTCCTTGATCACCCATATTGCCACAGGAAGCTTTATTAAGCAAGTTGTCTACCTTAGGGATGCCATGGGAGGACAGGTATTTTTTAGAAATGAAATGAGATGATGGAAGAGTTAGTGAATGTACAATCCACCTGTAAATTCAGGTGTACTTATCCTCTGAGACCAGATCATATGGGTTACCCCTTCTAAGGCATCTTTTGGCAGAGGATACCTCCATGCTGAGACCTGGATAAACAGGCTTGCAGAATTATTGACATCTTAACAATCCATTCTTGAGAACTTGTGTGATCCAGCTTCACCATGCTACCAGGATAGCCACAAAGATTCATAATTCAGACCAGGACCAAAGATCAGGGACTTAGGCAATAGACTGGATGGAAAGTAAGTAGGTGATACTAACCAGTTTCCTTAAAAAAGAAAAAGCCAGTTAAGCTGGTGGTATAGCTTAGTGGTAGAATTTTTATTCAGCAGGTGTGAGACCCTGGGTTCTATCTCCAGTAGTGCAGAAAGCAAAAACAAAACAAAACAAACAACCCCTCCACAGTAATGTTACTGAATATCATTTTAGCCTCAATATCTTTCTGTTTTTTTCTATTAAATGCTAGAATTAGTCTCTGTGGGTGTAAATCAGAGAATGAGGGCTAGGTAGGGTATCTTCAGAGTGGAAACAAGCAGCCTAAAAGGCATCATATGTCCACTTTCTTCTGAGTAGATCTACTGGGATTCTGGGACATTAGCAGGTGTTTGGCTATTCCATTTGATTAGCACTTATTCTCAAACCTATAGTGTGACAGGAATGTAATATGTAAGGGTAGTCACTGAAGGAAAGCTGTCTTACAGCACAATAGTGAATTGTCTAACTAGCTTGGAAAATAAGATAATCTGTGCAATCTCTTTCTCTCTCTCTCTCTCTCTCTCTCTCTCTCTCTCTCTCTCTCATAATGTTATGCCATACTTGAAGCAATTTATCATTCCATGTGATGGCATTCACAGATATGGTATTTTGAGATAATTCTTTGGTTTACAGTGTAGGCGAGGTTTCAGTTCTTAAATCTGAATTTATCACGTAACTTTTCTTTCTTATTTTATTTCTGAAAGAAATTTATGTCCTAAACAACAATAAAATAATTTGTATTAGTGATTTCTAATGTGCAACTTTATGGGGCTCATTATGATATTTCCATATATGCATTTCATTTTACATTGCTCATGTTCCCCTCCCTTGTTATATTGTCATAACCCCCCTCCTCCATCCCCTCCTTCTCCTCAATGGTTCCCCTTCTGTTTGCATGGCTTGTTTGTGTGTATATCTATCTATCTATATACATCCTAATTTTGCCTTACCGGCAACATATATGATATTTCCTTTCCTTTCTCCCTCTCCTCTCTCCCTTTCCTTTAGTCCATTATCATTCCCTACATAGGCACCCTCTACTTTCATGACTTATATGTTTTAATATTGAATATATTTTGAAGCCTAGCATCCACGTATCAGAGAAAGCCTGTGATGTTTATCTCTCTGGGTCTGGCTTTATTTGCTTAAAATGATTGTCTCTACTTTCATCCATTTTCTAGCAAATGGGATAGTTTTGCTTTATGGCTGAATGAAATTCCATGGTTTATGTATACCATAATTTCCTTATCCATTCATCTGATGATGGACACCTAGGTTGTTTCCATGTTTTGGTTATTGTGAGACAGGGTCTTGCTGTGTAAATCAGGCTGGTTTTGGACCTGTGATCCTTCTGCGTCTGCATCGCAGTGCTGGGATTACAGGCATGTACCACTACACTCTGCTAGGAAAAAGAATTGTTTTTCTTTTTTGCGGTGTTGGTGTTTGAACTCAGGGCCTCATGCTTGCATGCTTTGCAAGTGCTGTACCACTTTGCTGCACCCTCAACCCATTTTTTTTTTTTTTTTTTGCTTTTTGAGGCAGGGTCTCACTAAGTTACACAGACTGCCTCTGGCCTTGAACTTGCGATCTTCCTGCATCTGCCTCCAGAGTCACTGGTGTGCACACAGGTGCCTAGGTGTGCACACAGGTGTGCACCACGGCGCCTAGCTTGGGAAAAGAATGGCTAACTGTCAAGATGGGTGTAGTTTTCACAAATTAATCAGTCCTTTCAAAATAATGATTCTTAGGATGCCAACTTCTTTGTAAGTCTGGCATTTGGGTACAACTGTAGTAATGAAAAAATGGTACTTTTACTAATATTTTCTGTTGATTATTCACTAGTTAAGAAGAAGCCCTCTGGAAAGAGAAGCCCTCTGGAAAGGCAACAAGAAAATTAAAGTTATCATTTAAGGAATCTAAATTTTGTTAGAGAATGAAATAAAATAATTCTTTATTAGAACACCCCTTTACCATTGAAATGTTTTTTGTTTGTTGTAAAATATCACAATGCCGCATATACTTCTGAAAACATCGTTTTCTAAAGATATATGTTGTTGTTGTTGTTGTTGTTGTTGTTGTTGTTGTTGTTAGGTGCCCTCGAGTCGGTATCCAACTCATAGCAACCCTCATAGGGTTTTCAATGGCTGACTGTTTCGGGATTGCCTTGGGAGTGGATTGCCAGGTCCTTCTCCCATTTTTGCGGTGCTGGGAATTAAACTCAGGACCTCAGAGACTGCAGCGCAGCACTCTACCAACTGAGCTAAATCCCAGCCCCCTTATACCATTAAAATCGTTAACACAGTTAAAAAATTACTTACCTATAAAATTACTTATGTACAAACATTGGAAGTAATGGAATTGAAACATGTTTGTAATTGGGTTCTGTATCTCTTGTGTAGAGCAAAATGAGATAAATAATAAAAATGTAAAATATTAATTTAAAGTCACCCTGCCCAAGTCTGCTGTCTAATTCATTTCTCATTCCAGAATTCTTAACCTAGACTACTGCACTTTTCCACGCTACCCATCACCAGGGATTTCTTTGCCTACCTGAGAGTTCAGCCAATGTCTGTCCCTGATGATGTATTTTGGCCTTTTTTCAAAGTTTCCCATGAGGCCCCAAGACTTGGAGATTTCTCTTTTTTATAAAGTACCATTGCTCTCCCAAGAGAAGCATGAGCCTAAAGCTAAATGTCCTGGCTGATGTTTCTTTCCATTCATTCTCCTTACAAATCCATAGCACATGGTAGATAGAAACAGGTTACTTTGGGTTTCTAACCATTACATATCGCTTATTACTTCTTTTATATTTTTTCCAAGAAGAAATTTGGTATCCTACTTCCACTGGCTTTTGTAGGATGTTGTCCCATAGTAGAAAACAGATTTATACTATCCTAAAGTATTCCTTGATTGCTCTACTTAAAAACTACATCTCCCTGCAATACTCTCAATACCCTCTATCCCCATTTCTGCTTTATTTTCCTTCCTAAAACTTATCACTGCCTGGAATATTTATCTATTATCTTTTTATTGCTAGATTATAAATGGTAGAGATCAAGGTTTTTGTCCATCCTGTTCACTGCCCTATCCCTAACACCTAGAACCACACCTTATAGACAGTATGTATTTAATAGTTATTGATTATGTGAACAAATAAAAAAGGAATGAATAAATTCCAGAAGATATGTTTCAGAGCTGGTAACAAGATATAAAACTGTGATTTTTAAGTGGTTAGCTTAATAAAAAAGTTAAATTCTACAGAAGGCTATTGTTTATCAGAATTATATGTTTGATTCACTTAACAACAAACAATTTTCAAGAATTTTTTTATATACAATGCGTTGTACACTGTATGTTGGAAGTTGGCACAGATTTCTCAGTTTAATAAGTCTCCTATGGTAGGCAGGATTCAGAGGTGATTATATTGTGTGTTACTGAAACATATTACTGTGGGTGCTTGCTTACCAGCTGGCTGAAGGAACAGGTGCATGGGTAAGTACCCTGATGGAAGTGGATGCATAGTGGAAACACAGAAGAAGGTGTGCCTGCCTCTGAGGAGGTCACTGAGAGGTGTTGCTGCACATGGATTTGCAGAGGAGAAAGCATTCATTGTACATACTGGAAGAGTTAACAGCAGAGGAGGGGACTCCCAGCTCAGGAAACTGAACAGTCAAAAGCAAAGATGAGGATGATCCCAGTGTTGGTGGGGGGAGGGGGGAATTGCTTATTTGTGGCAAGAAGTAAAGCTAGAAATATAGGTTGGTGCAGAGTTAGAAAGCATCTTAATGATTTAAAATATTTATCTGATATGTTATGAAAAGTTACCTAAGGTTATTAAGCAGCTGGTGATGTAATACATGTTTCAGAAATGAACATTTTTGGTGCAAGATGTCTGGGATGGAGAAGGAAAGAGGTTTCATGTAGGGATGCCTGCTAGGGGTCATGGCCCAAGTAGAGATGATGAGGACTGGGGTAAGAGCAACGGGAGCAGAGGTGATAGCAGAGTAGATGGATATTTTCAAGAAGGACTCCATAGGGTATGGTGATTGCTGTTTTAAGGAATAAGGTAAAAAATGGATGAGAAATGTTAATGTAGTTTCTGATGCAAAGAACTCATTTTTTTATCCTTAACTGCCCTTGAGTAAACAAGGGTAAAGGGTACAAACTTTGTAGGAAGCAGATGTGGGAGACACCTGTTTGCTGTTGGACAGGACATGTTTGAGTTGGTGGAGGCTATGCAGAAGGTGGGCCTTGAAATCAATATAAAGTAGGTGTATAGGTGCAGATTTAGGTGTCATTGCTGAGATTTTGGGATTTTATCAGTGCCATCAGGTGGAAGACACAGAGCAAACATAAAAGCATCCTAGTTTCTGGGCTATGAATACTAAGGAGAGATTAGTAAAAGCAGAGAATGAATAATCAATTTCACCAGTGCCAGAAGAGAGGAAATGGAGGAGGAATCTTTGCAGAAGGAAGAAATAGATAACTGATAAATACTGCCAAGGTCAAGAGGATGTGGTTCAACAATTAGGAGCCATGGTGACCTTCACTAGAGCCATTTCAGTGGGGTGCTGCAGGGTTTGGAAGGTGAGAAAGGATGAAAGCTGCACATTTTATTTGAATGTGTAGCAGTATATCCTATCATAGCCTCAGCCTCACACCATCTGACTCTTCTTATGGAAACAGATTCTCAGTCATGCAGAGCTTACAATGAAGTGAGTTTGTTTAGCACCTTGTGTTTCAGTGAGGACTCTATAATAATATTCACGAGTTTGCAGGATGTGACTGCCAACCCTTTCCTCTTCCTGTAGCATCCTCACAGATATTTTTATATAACTAATGAACATAACTCATCAACCAAAATGTGTTTGAGGAGGTGAGTGAGGTCCCAGAAGTCTTCATTTCTAAAAAGGTCAGAAGTTGGTGTTGCAATTATCAGTAGCTGTCACACATCCTAAAGCGTCCTTGGTTTAGGTTTGATGCTTCTATGTTGGTGAGAACATCTTCGGTCACCTATATGATGGGAGAAAATGCCTTGATTCTTCTATAAACAGAACTTTTTGAAAGCAAAAGGGCAAAAAAGCATACATACATATACACACGTCTATGCATGTAACTGTATGGAAAAATGTGAAAGATACATGCCCAGCATTTAGTAAGGACTAACTCAAAGAAGAAGAGTAAGATTAGGGGAGGGATAAAGATAGAACTTCACTTTTTAATCTCTTTTCTTCTGCTCTGTTTAAGTTTCTCATTGAGCATACATTTGCATATTACTTGAGCAATTCTTTATGAACATAACGTTATGTGAGAGAATGTCCATTCCATGCCTTGTTATTAGATGCTGTTGAGTCCCCAACACTTTGCCATGCCTGGGACTATTGTCAGTACTTCTCGGCTATTTATCGGGTTTTCAATGGCTGATTGTTTTGGGAGTGGGCTGGTGGGTCCTTCTCCTAAGCCTGCAGCACCCGGTATTGCCAGGTGGTTTCCCATCCTAGGACTAATCAGGTCCAACCCAGCTTAGCTTCTGAGATCTAATGAGATTGGACACCAGAGTAGAATGCCTATCTCCTCACAAAATACTACATAGAATTTAGAAATCACTGAGAGTTTAAACATGATTTCTACTTGTTGACAGGTTGGTCTTAACTGTGAGCCTGTTGCTGAAAGGAGAAATGTGAGATGCTAAGCAAGAATAGAATGAAAATGTATATAAATGCTGTGAGCAAAATTTGGTGCTCTTTTCAGCAACCAGATGGTGTCGCAGTTTGAATCACTGAGAATGGTCCAGTTGCATCTGAATTACTGTGGGGGCTCAGATTCCATTCTTGACCTAACAAACAGAATTTTGGGAGAGTAAGACTGACAAGCTTGTATTTTTAAAGAGCTCTGTTGGTATTCTTATGTATACCAACAGTTGGACATCACTGGTACATGTAAAAGATTACTCACAAAGGATTCTGAGGGCCTGAGTATTAGTCCTGACACCATTTGTGTGGCCTTGGGAAAATTGCTTGTTCTGAGTCATTCTCTTTCAGTGCTAGGATTCTATGATTTGTGTTATTGTAAATATAACATAGGACCATGAAGAAGAAACTTTCTTCCAAGTAAATCTTTATGTCATCGTGTTTATCTTTGTGTCTGGTCCTACTAAATAAAAGGAAGCCTTTATTGAAGTCATGTTTATTGAAAGCAAGCCTAAGTTTCAAACTTTCTTCATCTGACCTTCTCAATGCTCAAGCAGTTATCGTTGAGGGGAATTCCTGCTGCTAATGGTCACGGGTGTGGGTCGTGGGACAATCCTTGCCAGGGTGGCAAGAACACAGCAATCGTGAAAATTTTTCGTATCTCTTCCTATTTTGTAAATATTTAGATATGAAGTGTCTGTATAATGGCTGGGGCTGGTGGAGGAGGCATGAGTGAAGAGAGACTTGTAAACATGAAGTTCTCTTCCTTCGCATCAAGCCCATGGAATATAGAGTTGCTTACTGTGGCTGTGGAGCTGTTACTCTCTCACCTTCCTTCTTTGTTTAGCAGCTGGATAATTAGGACACACATGTGTAGGCTTGCTTTGATCTGATTCTGGCACTTTGAACTGGATCCTTTATCTACTGGCGAAACAGTGATCAAGGGTTAACCAGGTGAGATGGCCTTGGAGCTACACCTAATGTGAGGAAGCTGGAGCAAGCAGGTGGAGAATACCAGATTCTCTCTTTTGGCCTTTGCTCTGCTTTGAACTCGGAAAGGAAAATAGAAAGAGGAGAGTTTGCTGTATTTTGGTATTTCACTGAACAGAAATTTATGCGAATCTTTCTCCCTCTCTCCCTCCCTCCCTCCCTCCCTTCCTTCCTTCCTTCCTTTCTTTCTTCCCCTTGCCCTCTCTCCCACCCTCTTCTTCCCTTTCTCCTTTTCTTTCTCTCTTTCTTTCTCTCTTCCCTCCTCTCCTCCCTCTTATCTTTCTCGGTGGCTCACTCATTCTTGAAGATGTGATTACATTCCCAGAAAGTCCAGTCTACTGAGAAGGAAAAACATATAAACATATCATTATAAAAAGCAAATAATTTTACAGATGTATAAGTAGAACTCCATGAGAATTACTTATGTTTGTTTAAAATTTCAAGAAAATAAAAATGTGGTTTCATTGTATATAATACTCTTCTGAATTCAGCAAAGTCTGGTATACTATAACCACAATGAAAATAGCCACATATACACAATATCCACCCCATTCCACAATATCCTGAAATTTCCTAGTGGCATATAGGATATCAAAGTCCCAATTGTATTTTGCAAGACACTGTGCTCCTTTTTGTTCTTCTCTTGTTTCGTTTCTTTTATTTCAGTCCTGGGGATTGTTCACAGGGCTTGGTCTTTGTACATGCTAGGCACGGATTTTGCCACTGAACTATGTTCCCAGCCTTTCTTTTTACCTTCTTCAAAAGTTAACATGTCTCATATAGATGAGTACCAGTACCACTTCTAAATAGTGTTGTTGTTGTTATTGTTGTTGTTGTTGTTGTTTGCCATCGAGTCGTATTCGACTCATAGAGATTCATAGGGTTTTCAATGGCTGATTGTTTCAGGATTGCCGTCCAAGTGGATTGCCACATCCTTTTCCCATTTTTGTGTTGCTGAGAATCCAACTTGGGATCTCAGAAACTGCAGAGTGGCACTCTACCAACTGAGCTAAATACCAGCCCTCTAAATAGTGTGCAATGATTTAATACATGTACAGTAGGATATTTTAAAAAGTGCAACTATTTGTGAATTCTGTTTTGGGAGGACGTTGGGGATAGCAGGATTCAGTTTTGAATGCAGTAGTGACTCTCCTTCTGTTTAGGAAAATCACCTTCTTAAGACTGTTGCTTATGAGAAGATAAAATACAGAGAAAGTCTGATGTAAAAAGTTTGCACAAAGAAGAAAATGTTGCTCTGTTAAATTGTGAAAAAGACTGCTTGTTGACTAAGCAGACAATTCTGACAGATGGTTAGGCTGACTCTTTCCTCTGGATGGTGGATGGTGGGGCAGAAGATAAGGGTCATTTTGGGCAAGAGAGTAAAAGACCTACTTAGCAGAGGTCTGAGCCTTAGCCCTAGTGTCCCAGAGAAAGGGTAAGAATGACAAACAGGGAACTTCTCACAAAAGGACATGACAACGATCTTTAAGAAAACTAAAAATACCTGCCTTTATTTTTTTGTTATGATTCTGTTATCTGTTGTTGGCCCTCTTTGTGTGTGGGTTTAAGACAGGGTCTTGGTATGTAGTTCAGAGTTGCCTTGAACTCAGAATCCCACTGTGCCAGCCTCTTGAGTACAGAGATCCTTATATTCAACCTAGTACAGGTAAAAAATGGTTAGAAAAAAGAATGTGTCTATATTGAACCTACACAGATTCTTTTCTTGTCAATATTCCCAACAGATATGGTATAGTAATAGTTTACATGATGTTTATATGGTATTAGGTAGTATAAGTAATCTAGAGATGATTTAAAGTATATGGGAGGATGTACAGAGGTTATATGCAAATAGTATGTCATCTTATATAGAAGAGTAGAGTGTCTGCAGATTTTGGTATCTGCGGGGGGTTGTGGAATCAATTTCCTGTGGATACTAAGGGATGATTATATACTTAAATTTTCAATTCAACTTTATTAATCATCGAGACCTGTATTAAACTTTTTTGAGGGACATTATGAGATGATTCTTTGACCACAATTATATTGAGCTCATGATATGAGTGTAGCTGTTCTTCTAAGGCTAAAAGGGAGGTAGCAGCTTTCTTTCCAGGGATACCGTCCAGTCCTCAAAACCATGAATTGGCCAGCAGCAATGAAAGTGGCTCCAGAAAGAGAAGGGACACCTGACATTAACTAGCAGGATGTGCAGGTATGCTCCAGGATTCTCAGTAAATCGAGAAATGAGAATATAAAAAGGGATATAGATGTTTATGATCACAAAAGATGGAGAGTTGAGTGACTTTTATTTGGATATAAAAGGAAAGTGTAATTCCAAAGTCCTGAAAATCTGAGGACTCCCAGATTAGTCATATTGTATTTCATCTTTGCAATGCCTTACATTTATGATTGCATGTTTTGTGAACATGAATGAGTGTGATACTTATATGTTCTATAAATTAATGTTTAATTTTTTCCTTAAATTTAGAGCTATCCTGTTAAAGCTTATTTCCTGTAATATTATACCTTATATGATTTTAGGCATTTAACTTTTATCCAGATATATAAGACTACTATATTATTGCAAGAAAAATGATGAATAAGGCTAGAGAAACTGAACTCTTAGAGGACATCTAACTGTTAGAAAATGAGTGTTGTTTACTGATTGACAGATCCCATAAAAGAAAATTTTGATGGAGAAACAATCTGACTTTGTAACCAAGTCACAGTATTGCTTTCCACTGTTACCCTGGAGTTCTGCTGTCGGTACAATGCCTGATTTACAGTCTCAATTTTGTCTTAGTCACTGCTTTATTCTCCACAATTCCCTTCAGATTAAGAAGCATAAAACCACACTTAATAATCGTGATTCATCAATAAAAGGTTCACAATCTATAGTCATCCAGCTCTGAATTTTTTTCCCCTTTCTTGAGCTTTTCAGCTTAAAGATACATAGGGGCACTTCTGAGAAGATTTAGTTTTTGTCTCAAATTGTTGGATCAAGTTAAAAATCATCTAGTTCATATAAGTCTCTTTCTGTCTCTAACAATAAGGATTTTGTAGATAATACTCCTTAAGCATAGCTATTTTTAACCTTTTGGGAAAAACTCCATTATTAGTCCATAGTCTGGTTCCTCGGATCAGAGGTGAACTTGGGTATTAATTGTGGCTGACACTGTACACACTACATCAGTGCTTATATCAGGAGCCAGGGGCCTTAAAGGGAGATATAAATTGGTGCCACAGGCCTGGCGCCAGGCACAGACAGGGCCTGGCCTCAGTCATGACAGATGTTCCACTGTCAAAGTGATTTCTGATGTTGTGACCTATTACCAGCTCCCTTGCCCTGAAACGCACAGGCAGCATTGAATAAACTTGCCATTAATTTGTCTTTTTGCTTTTATGTTCCTTTACTGCTCTGCCTCCTCTTATCCATTGCACTTCATCAGTAGGTAAGAGACTATCATGTAGACAATGGCTCTTGAGAAGTTGGTGATTGAGGTAGAGTTAGAGAACAAGTTCCCTCTGGCAGGAAAGTTGAAGGAACATGCACCTAAGAAATGTGGTAATTAGAAAAAGACACTTAAGAGTGTGGGGGACTAAAAACAAAACTTGAGAAGTAAAGGGGTTCTTCGAAGGATGTCATGACAAAGGGGGACCAGCATGGATGTTACCTGGGAAAGAAAACACTGTAGCAGAAAAGTCAAAGGGATCCAGATTGAGAAGGAAAGGAAGGAGACAATGGGTCAGGAAGAGAAAAATCAAGAGGTGGGAAAGAAAGTGAAAGGGTGTGCTTAGGAAGCATGTTCCAGAGACCACTTCAGGGTCTCGCCAAACCCACAGTGTACACTCATGCCCAAACTTTTCTCTAATTTAAAGTGCAGGTATTTCCAATGAATAATTAAAAATATGAAGAAATGTATTATCAAAGCTCACAAAAATAAATTTGATTTTTTGATATGAGAACTCTTTCCTCCCTGGCCTGACCCAGGCTTCAGGACCTAAAGTAGAAGGACTCAGAGGATTTTCCTTGAATTAGTATTTCAAAAACAAATCCTATCCTTATCAGCTCTGCCATTAGAGTGCTATGTGGCAATGAACCAACAGGCATTAGAGTTGGCCATGTTAGCAAGGACATTAGAGGCATTAGATTAGGTTATTAAAGGGGAGATGTTAGCAAGGTTGCCTGTAATAAAGGGGACGAGAATTTGTGCTTCCCTCTGTTTCTACTGGCCTTACTTCTCTGAAGTCAATCATCAGCATTTCCCTCAAGTTTACTGTGTATAGTCAATTTTCAGTGAACTGTACAAGGTGTATTTACTTCATTGATTATCTAGAAATTCTTTCACGTTTAATATCCAAACATTAGGTAGGTCTTTACAGTCTGAATTTGTTCCCATTATAAAGTTGATATATAATCATGAAGAAACTTATAATGAATGTCAGCAGCAGATAGGAAAGTTCAATGTGAAAAGGAAAACTCAAACATATGGAACATCTAAAAATCAAATATAACACTGTTTAGGTTGTCCGTGGTTTGAGATTATTTCTGTTGTTACAATTACTCTCCCTCATTAGTGTAGATAACAGGCAGTTGACCAGATTCTGGTGCCTGGAAATCACAGATAAATGGGAAGATTATCATATACTTATAAAATCATTGATAGGTACATTCTTAAATGACCAAACATTAGATCCTTTTAAAGAGTCACTTTTAACCTCATTTTTAATCAGGGCAGTAGTATCAAAAAATGTACTTTCACATCTACCAGTTTTCTCAACTTGTGATATGATAGGTTGAGTATCATACATATATTTTTGCAAAATTTAGACTACTTGTGCCAAGATAAGTATTGGGCAACCTAAACTATCACAATAGTTCTAAAAGGAGTCTTAACAAGTACAATGAAAATAGCCCCTTGATAAAACCATGACCAGCAAGGCAAGCATTGCAATGTAGTGTTTTTGGGGGAGGAAGAGAGGAACAGGGTCTTGCTATGTAACTGAGGCTGGACTGGAACTCACTATGTATCCCTGTCTGGCCTCAAACTCAAGCCTCCTTTCTCAGCCTTCCAAGTACTGGGATTACAGGTGTATGCCACCACACTTGGTCTGGGGTTTAGCTCAGTTGGTAGAGTGCTGCTCTGTGCTCTCTAAGACCCTGAGTTTGATCTTTAGCAATGCAAAAATGAGAGAAGAATGTGACAATCCACTTCTGAAACAATCCTGATACAATCAGCCATTGAAAACCCTATGGGTCAATGCAACTCGAAGCCACCTAACAATAACAACAACAGCCACCACACCTGGCATGCAATCAATGTACTCTTGTAGACATCCAACACATACCTTGTTGTAGGGAATGTAAAATGTAAACACTTTTAATTTTGGAATAAGATCTAAGAAACAGCTCATTCTTTTGGATTGTTTTAATTCACTCTTGGCAAAAGAGGAATGGTAGAACCTTATAATGAGTCTCCTTGACTGCTCTTGTTAAACATGTTTATAAAAATTAGCAATAGTATCTGAGATCTGTTTTTGTGTTCTTTGGCTATAGTTGTGTCCCCTTAAAAATTTCCTTGGTCATCCTTTTCCTTGAATTGTTGTGATGGTTAATTTAATGTGTTAGCTTGACTAGGCCATAGGATCCCCAGACACTTGGTTAAGTATTATTCTGAGTGTGTCTATGAAGCTATTCTGGATGAGATTAACATTTGAAATTGTGGACTGCGTAAAGCTGACTGTCCTTAATTAACACCTAATCCTTTGAAAGCCTAAGCAGAACAAAAATGATGGATAAAGGAGAATTCTGTCTCTCTGACTTTCTCTGAGTTGGGACATAAGTCTACTTTTGGACTTGGGCTCACACTAAAACTATATCATGGCTTCCCTCTAGTTTGGTGGCGGCAGATCCCAGCACTTCTCAGCCTCCATAATTGTATGGCCTCTTCCTTATAGTAAATCCCTTTCTCTCTCTCTCTCTCTCTCTCTCTCTCTCTCTCTCACACACACACACACACACACACACACACACACACACACCACTATATCTATATTTATATCTATCTGTATTTCTATCTCTTTTGATTCTGTTCTTCTGGGGAACCTTGGCTAACACAGTTCCTTATCTAGCTTTCTCATGAGATTGCTAACAAGAGCTCTACTGGACTGTGAAAACACTCATTTCAAAGATATGTACTCCCTTCTTGCAAAGTCTCTTCAAAGAGAGAGCCCCAAGAGAGAAAGCAAGAAGAGCTAGATCCATTCATATGTCTCAAAACCCCATCCCAAGGCAACCCAATTTAAATAGATCATCAGAGCAAAAATGCATGGCTCTGGGCCTCCTGCTTTGGCTCACTTCATGAAATAGCTCTATGTCTATTTGTCTCTGGCTTGGAGTTCCAAAAGGCTTTTAGCATCTGGCAGCCATTTGCTCAGTTCCCAATTGCTGATACGATGCTGCTGCTGTAGGACTAGCTCAGCCTCCAGAAGACTAAACCTAGCTTCTGAAAGCTGTCTTTGCACTTGTTATTTTCACAGCCCACCAGTCTAGCAGCCTCTAGTGGAGCTGCTTCTGACTTCCCCAGGTGTCTTTACCTTCCCATGGACAAATGAATGGGATTCTAGAAACCTTGTAATCCCATGACATTAAGAAAAAGAGCTCATTTATTTTCTTGTAAAAAGATTATCTATATTTTAGTTAATTAATTAATTAATTACTTTTTGGTCCTTGGGAGTTGAACCCAGGGCCTTGCACGTAATTTGCAAGTATTCTCCCCCTGGGCAGCATTCCTAGCCCCTTTTTAACCTTTTATCATGAGACAGGGGCTCACAAAGTTACACAGACTGCCTCTGGGCTCAAACCTACAATCCTCCTGCTTCTGCCTCCCAAGTTGATGGAATTACAGGCCTGCACCACTGTGGCTGACTCAGATCATACATTTTTTTCTATTGGATTTTCAAGGTCCTAGGACCCACAGAAATACCTTTGTCCTAGAGATTTGTCAGAGTTTCCGACTCCCAAGGCTTTCTGACTCTTATTCTGCCATGTGAAAAGACATTAACTCTACCAACAGCATCATTTGTTATGTTAAGCCTGAAGTTTGGTAATGTCTTAGCACTATTTTAAAACATTTTTATCATCTCAAACATTTACCATTGCTTTGTGATAAGAACACTTTAAAAATCCTTTCTTTTAGCTACTTTTGAATATATATTATGTATGATTATCCACTCCTCCTTCCTCCATAACTCAGAAGGCTTAGGTGTCTTCTTCTTCAGAAAAGATATCTGAAGCCTTCTCAGTAGTCTCAGGCTGAGAAAATTAGCTGAAAGTCAAGCACAATTGTACATGTTTTAAGGAAATACTTTAATCTCTAAGATTTTAGAATAAGGTAACTGCAAGTTCACTGTTGATCTGAATTACATGATACTCCGTCTCCTAAGCACATGGATAAGTAAAAGATACATTTTCTCCACTTACTCAAACATCTACCTCTCTCTACAGCCTCCTGTATGAAGGGGCACTGAAGTTCTCTGTTAGCACTTTCAGTGATTTCCAACAAATATTTATTTGTTTCTTTGTTTGAGAAAAGTTCTTGCTATGTAGCCCAGGTGGGCTTTGAGCTCACAATTTTCCTGCCTTAGCCTTCCAAGTGTTGAGATTGCTGGCATATGGCACCATAACGGACTCTCTTTAATTTTAATGCCAAAATTTTACTGTGGTAAGCTACATTGACAGAGTGAAGTTACTGATGTAATTTCCGCATCCCCCCTCAGTAAAGGAATAAATAGTCCTGGAATCTATTTGTGTTCTGCCAATTAGCTGCTATCCCAGCATAACTTTCCAGGTTTAGTCTTACTTATGATCCCATTACCTAATTGTAGGCCTGGTCCTTGTCTGCATGGAGCTGTCAATCTAGTAGGAGGGAGAGGGTTTACAAATAAATAGCAACGATAAAAAGTGACAACTATAGTAATGATGTCTATAAAGTGTGATGAGACTGCAAGCTGGGGAGCAAGTACTTCTGCTTCCACATGTGTGGGTGGAGGAGAATCAAGGGGAGCTACTCAGAGAAGTTTCTCCTGGATCCTGATAGAAACAAAATTTGGCCAGGAGTCTAGTAGGAAGGCAAAAGAAAGAGACCTGATCACTGTAAAATATTTTAAGACCTAAAAAAGTCTGGAGAGGCATTCTTTCTTCATATTTGGAAAACAATTGCTGTATCAAAAGAGCGTTTTAGTGTTCTTATTAAGCAATAACTTTATTTTTAATAGTATCAAATAGGTTTAATAAATATAACACACTTTTAAGGAATACTTATGGGGAAATTGAGGCACCTGAAGAAACTTAGGTAAACCTGAAAAGGTAATTGGAAAAACCTGCATTCCCAGAGTGAATTGACATAAGGTTTCTCTATTCCTGGGGGAAAGGTAAAGAAGCTAGAGAACAAGAGAGATAAAAGCAGGCTTTCAGAAGGAAATGTACGCTGTATAGAGAAGATGGTGGGCTCAAGAGAAGAGAGAGAGGCATCTACAGGATTATTGAAGAGAAAAGAACAGAGGATCAGAGAGAAAAGAAGAGAGAGGATGAGAGAGGAATGGAAAAAGAGAGTAAGCAATAAGTTTAAAAGGCTTTTTTAAGACCAGGAAATTCTGTGTCAGTTTTTTTTTGTTTGTTTGGTTTTTTTTGAATAGAAAGATGTTATAGTTTTCAATGTCTTTTTAATTTATATTTAAAAAATAATTTTAAAACATTTTAAATTTTAAAGACTAGTTTTTCTTTCATTTATGAGTTAAGTATCATCTTTTATACTGAGGCTCTTTAATTCCTTTATTTGTCTAACATAGAGTATTTTATATACTTTATTTATATATATATATATTTGGGGCTGGGATTTAGCTCATTTGGTAGAGCACTGCGCTGCAGTCCCTGAGGTCCCGAGTTCAATTCCCAGCACCGCAAAAATGGGAGAAGGGCCTGGCAACCCACCCCCAAGGCCATCCCGAAACAGTCAGCCATTGAAAACCCTATGAGGGTCGCTATGAGTCAGATACCGACTCGATGGCACCTAACAACAACAACAACAATATGTATATTTACTCTCTTAGGAAATCATTTAATGTCTATAAAACAAAATTGCTACTGCTAGCTACTAGAAGATTTGATTTATTACAGAAGTTCCTAAGTTAGACTCATTAATACTTTCCACACAAAGGGTCATTCTGGGAGAAATTCATTTAAAATTCTAAAAATTATACAATGATACAGTGACTAAACACCTACTTGGTTCAGTTGGTAAAGTGCTGCTTAGTACTGAGGACCCAGGTTTGATCCCTAGCACAGCAAACAAAAAAAAAAAAAAAAAAAAGGGAGAAGGGTGTGGCAATCCCCTCCTGAGAAACAACTGGGAAACAATCAGCCATTGGAAAAGCTGAGATTTACTGAGTCAGAATCCACTCGATGGCACCTAACAACTACAATCACCTGGTGCCTTATCTTAGTAAAATATTAGAGCTTTACATTTTTTTGTGCCTTCACAGATTAGTGTTAGTTTTTGGATAGCTACATGAGGAAATATTTAAAATTTTATGCATAACCATTTAGCCCATCTTATTTATACTTTGTCTGCAGCTGTACCACTGTGGTGTACAATCCCATCAGATTTTGGAAGCTAAGCAGGGTTGGGCCTAGTTAATACTTGGTTGGGAGACCACCTGGGAACACCAGGCGCTGTAGACTTGGGAGAGGCACCCAGCAACCCACTCCCAAAAACCAATCAGTCATTGAAAACCCTATGAATAGCAGAGAAGCACTAACAATACTGTTTCACCTGTTGTGCATAGGATCGCTATGAGTCGGACACTAACTCCATGGCACCTAACAACAACAATTACACTTCAGTGACCATAAATAAATCTTTGCTGTTTCAGTTTTTCTGTTATTAAGTTTTCTAAATAGATTCCTTGCCAACCTCTTGTGTAGATATTTTTGTTGTTTTATTGGCAAACAAAACTTCTGTCTAAAACTAGAATAAGTTTGAGTACCTATAATATGCCATATAATGTGCTCAGTATCTGTAGTTGATCGTCTTAAGGAAGACTAAGGTGTAGACAAGGGATTATAGCACCATTGATTAAGTGCTATAAAACAATTATGCACAAAGTATCAGAGACATTATAAAGTGTTAAATTTTGGTTAGGAAGAGGTGGGCAGTAGGATGCTTGTGGAAGATTCTGGGGGGATAAAGTGAAGAAGAGTAAAGCCTGGTGCGGTAGCGCACACCTGTAATCCCAGTGGCTCAGGAGGTCAAGGCAGGAGGATTGCAAGTTCGAGACCAGAGGCAGTCTGCATAATTTAGTGAGACCCTGTCTCAAAAAAAAGTTAAAAAAAAATGGGCTGGGTATGCAGCTCAGTGGTCCAGCACTTGTAGAGCATACAAGCACGAGGCCCTGGGTTCAACCCCCAGTACCACAAAAAGAAAAAAAAGAAAAAAAAAGTGAAGAAGAGTACTCTACTAAAAAGCAACATCATGAGCATAGTGAATGTCAAGGTTAGCAAGGGGCCTTCAGGAGTAGAAGATGAGGTTGAGGACAAGGCTGGAAGTCTGGCAGTAAGGGCCTGGTGTACCAGGTAAGCTGAAGAGGAAGTGGTTAAAGACGTACTATGAGATAGTGTTAGTAACAAGAAAGGGGATTGGGGCCCTTCCAGAAAAGATAATGACAGGATACTAGTTAGTAGTTAATAAGCACCATGAAAGCCTCAACTCTGGTACTCTCAAAGGAGTCAACCAAGGCAGGTGGGGTCTGAGAACTGTTTGACTGTGGTCGACCAGTCACGATCAGTGAGTCAATGGGGGAGAGTAAGGGAGAGAAATTTTGGAAAGGGAAGAGTGACAAATGAGTAATTTTTTTGTTGTGGAAATAGGATGAATAGCAGTATTATTGACTAATATAGAAAAGATAGGACAAGGAGTTTTGGGAGAAGGAAAAGTACTTAATTTGGGGGAGAAATGAATTTTCCTAGAAAGAACAAGTATACATTTCTCTTTTTTCTTTTTCTTTCATTCTTTCTCTTTTTCCTTTCCTTTCCTTTCCTTTCCTTCCCTTTTCTTTCTTTCTTTCTTATTTTTTTCCTTTTCTTTTCTTTCCTGAAGTACTTGAAAGTGGGATGGTACTGAGCCCAGGACCTCATGGATGCTGGGCAAGTGCTTCACCACTGAGATGCTCCCCCCACCCCCTTTCTTATTTTCATACTTATTTTTGAGACAAAGTCTTGCTAAGTCACACAGGCTACCTTTGGCCTTGAACTTGTGATCCTGCTGCCTCAGCCTCCCAAGTGGCTGGGATTATAGGCATGTGCCATGGCTCCTGGCTAAGGATACAGGTTTCAGTCTTAGTTCACTGCTCTGTTCCTAGATATGTGAAACTTGGGCAAACTCTTTAATCTCTCACAGTCTCCTTTTCTTCTTTCAAAACAGGGAAAATTTGCTTTGTAGGTTTATTGAGTGGATCAGGTGACAAAATGTATGTAAAATGACCAGCACTTTCTTGGAACATCAGAGGCACTCAGGAAATGTTTCTTCATTTTCATTTTCTCCTTGTGAATTTGTAAAGGAATACAGATCCAAGCTGGTTAGCCCCTAAATAGAAGAGTTAATGAAAAGAAAAATTGGCTACCTAGCCAAAGGAGGAAATCAACTAAAAGTTTGCAGAAAATTTTCAATGAACAGGACAAAATTGATGCAAAGGTCTATGTAGACTGAATTCTTATTTGAGATTATATTGGGATATGAATGTGGCTAATAAGTTTTTAATGTTACCAAGTCAAGAGAAAGATGATTTGACCATAATTACTTCTCTTACCAAGTTATCTGTGGCTTAATTAGTTTTATTTAAATCTAATCTGTATGGTTACTTTAGAAATACATTATATCCAAAACAGCTATTTATTCTGTTGCTTATCTACCCAGTTAAAAAAAAAAAGAACCCTCTAAGGAGTTTTAAGCCTTCAGCTGTAGCTCTGTGGCGTCTGATCCTGTTAGATCTCAGAAGCTAAGCAGGGTCGAGCCTCATTAGTACTTGGAAGAGAGACCACCTTGGAACACCAGGTGCTGTAGGCTTGGGAGAAGGACCTAGCAGCCCACTCCCAACAATCAATCTACCATGAAAACCCTATGAATAGCAGAGAAGCAGTAACAATACTGTTTCCCCCGTTGTATGTAGGGTCGCTATGAGTCAGATACCGACTCCACAGCACCTAACAACAACAACAACAAGAACTTTTAAAGAAATGAGAGTCACTAACATTAGTCAGAGTAAGGAATAGATTCTAGAAAGTCAAGGTGTTCTGAGAGGAGCACATTCAAGATGAGCTGTAGTTATAATATTACTACTTTTTTATTGTGGTAACATATGGAAACGGGGGAAGGAAGAGATGACAATATAATTGGCATGCAACTGATAATGATTTTCTGGGTGAATAACTATTGAGCATTTTGAAATTACTATACTTTTAGAATATTCTTCTAAGTCATTATTCACTTAACAATTTTTTTCTGTCATAAATGCAGAAAAACAATATTTCTCCCAAGAATGCCCTAATAGTCTGCAAATGTTTCAATGCCAGGTTCAATCTCCAAAATAGATTAAGTGTTCAGAAAGCTGTTACCCTTTCTTCCTCCTTACTCCCTACCACAAGAGGGCATATAGTTCATTTTCTCTTGGACATTTTTAAGAAAGTATGGAGAAGGTGAACCATTCCAATCTGCGCAATTGTCTATCCTGTCCCGAGGTCTGAGACTGACAAATAGGGCAGTTTCCTACCATCTCATGGTTGCCTTTGTAGGGAAACAGGTATCTTATTCCAAACATCCCCATTTAGTACCATAAATTTTTTTTCTGCCATCTAGAGATTGTTTTCCTTTTTCACCTGTGTTTATCCTCTGCACCAAGCAAAGAACATGGCATTACCATGTGCTCTATCAAATACTTTAGTTTTGTGTGTTTGTTTGTTTGTTTATTCAGCATTGGGGGTTAAGCCCAGGGCCTCATACATACTAGGCAAGTGGTCTATAACTGAGCTGCACCCCTAGATCATTTTGTATTTTTTATTTTGAGACAGAGTCTCACTAAATTGCACAGGCTGCCTCTGACCTGGAACTCATTTCCCTCTTGCCTCAGCCTCAAGAATCTCTGCAATTGAAAGTGTGCACTATAGCAGCCAACTTAATATCATATATTTAACTGCCTTTCTAAGTGCCAAGAAGGCTGTCTTTCTTCTATTCTGCAACTTGAGCAATAGATGATGTTCAGTCTTTGCTTTTTCCAGAAAAGAGACAACTTGAATGGGGGGATGATCAGTCAACTTGTAGAATTTAGCTCCAGAGGAGACAAGTTAGTGACACAGGATAAGTCTGAATTTTTGTTACATTTTATTACAGATATGTTTGCTTCAAAATAAATTTATTTTTCTAAATTAACTTAAACATCATCCTTCACCTTCAAGCTAAGAGGGATTATTCCACCTCAAAAGAAGCCTATTGTCTAGGCTGGTGTGGCCCATTGGAAGATTGGAGGCTTTGTAGCAGACAACCTTGCCTCTTCAACCTTCCCTGAAGCTCCCAATACTTTAGTTTTTAGGGTTATTCAGTGAAGTATAAGTCCTAGGTATAGGTTCATATCATCTGCAAATACAGATAATTTGATTCTACCTTCCCTATTCATACCCGTTTTTTCTCTTGCCTTATTGCTCTGACTAAAACTTCAATTACTATAGTGAACAAGAGTGGAGAGAGTAGACACCATTATCTCATTCCTAATTTTAGAGGAAAGCCTTTCAGTTTTTCCTAATTTAGTATAATGTTGGCCACATTTTTGTTATATAAAGCTTTTATGATGTTGAGGTCATGTTCCTTCTACTCCTAGTTTCTCTGGGGCTTTTTATCAAGAAGGTATGTTGGACTTTGTCAAAGATTTTCTTTTTTTCCATTGAGATGAACATGCTATTTCTATTTTTGAGTCTATTCATATATTGTATTAAATTTATTGATTTGGTTATGTTGAATCAGCCTTGCATCTGTGTAATGAATCCCACTTGATCATGGTGTATATTTTTTATGTGTTGCTCTATTCGGTTTACAAGTGTTTTTTGAGGATTTCTGCATGTATGTTCATCAGAGAAATTAGTGTATAATTTCCTTTTTTGGTTGTATCCATATCTGGTTTTAGTGTCAGGAGATAACTGGCTTCATAGAATGAGTTTGGAAAAATTCCTTCCCTTTCTATTTTATGGAATAGTTTTAGGAGGATTGGTATTGATTCTTATTTAAAGGCTTGGTAGAGTTTGGCTGTAAACCTGTCAGGTCCTGAGGTTTCCTTTGTTGGGATATTCTTTAGTAATGCTTCAATTTCATTACTTGTTATTGTTGTTGTTGTTAGGTGTTGTGGAGTTGGTATCCAACTCCTAGCGACCCCATATACATTAGACAAAACAGTATTGTTACTGCTTCTCTGCTATTCATTGTGTTTTCAATGGCAGATTGCTTTTTGGGAGTGGGCTTCTGGGTCCTTCTCCCAAGCCTACAGCACCTGGTGTTCCCAGGTGTTCTCCCATCGAAGCACTAACCAGGCCCAACCCTGCTTAGCTTTTGAGATCTGACAAGATTGGATGCCAGGGGGCTATGGCTGCAGGCCATGACTTATTATAGGTCTGTTTAAATTATTTATATTCTCTTGATCTAACATTGGTAAGTCACATGTGTTAAGTAATTTATTCATTTCTTCTGTATTTTCCATTTTTTTAAATTACAGTTTCCCAAAGTGTTGCCTGATAATACTTCATATATCTTTGGTGGCTGTTGTAGTAACCTCTTTTCCATGTCTAATTTTATTAATTTAGATCTTCTCTCTCTTCCTAATTGACTAAAAGTTTGTTGATCTTGTTAATCTTTTCAAAGAAAAAACTCTTAGTTTATTGATTCTTTGTATGTTTTTAACTTTCATTTTGTTGATTTCTGCCCTGATCTTATCTTTTATCTTTCTTTCTTCCTTCCTTCCCTCCTCCCTTCCTTCCCTCCTCCTCTACCTCCTTCTCTTTCTTCTCTCTCTCTCTCTTTCTTTCTTTCCTTCCTTCCTTCCTTCATATTTTCTTTCTTTTTTACTAGGGGTTGAACCCAGGAACTCACATAAACTTTGTAAGTGCTCTACTACTAGGCTGAATCCCTAGCCCATTTAAAACTTTTT
The DNA here is from genome assembly GCA_007922755.1 of Pedetes capensis. Lineage (NCBI taxonomy): Eukaryota > Metazoa > Chordata > Mammalia > Rodentia > Pedetidae > Pedetes > Pedetes capensis. The sequence continues at coordinate 18,818 of VMDO01009589.1, read as the reverse complement.
ATTTAGACTCAGGGTTTCACTAAGTTATGTAGGCTACCTCATGCCTTGAACTCACGATCCTCTTGGTTCTGCCTCCAGAGCTACTGGATTACAGGCATGGGCCACTGCACCCAGACTCTGCTCTTATCTTTATTATTTGTTTCCACCTACTAATTCTGGGCTTAGCTTGTTCTTATTTTTCTAATGCATCAAGGTGCAAAAGCTTTATTTGAGCTTTCTCTTGGCTATAAATTTCCTTCATAGGACTGCCTTTGCTATATTTTAAAGGTTCTAGCAAGTTGCATTTTCATTTTCATGTTTCTAGGAATTTTTAAATTTCCTTCCTGATTGCTTCAATGACCCACTGGTCATTCAAAAACATGTTGCTCAATATCCATATATTTGTATAGTTTTTGTTATTTTTCTTGCTATTGATTTCTTCATTATGTGTCTGTCAGTTTGCAGTACTGTGGGAGTTTGCATGTTTCTGTGATTATGGAAGCTATGCTACTGGTATTAGTTAATAGCAGGGTCACTATGGTGGACAGGATTCAGCGGAGCTTCCAGACTAAGACAGACTAGGGAACAGGACCTGGCAGCCCACTCCTGAAACAAGTAGCCATTGAAAACCTTATGAGTAGCAGAGAAACACTGTCAGATATTGTGCCAGAAAATGAGCCCCACAGATTGGAAAACAAACATCCATTTGCATCAAAATGAGGAGGAACAACTGTAAACATCCATTAATAATTGGAACATGGAATATACATAGTAAGAATCTAGAAAAATTAGAAATGGCAAAAAGGGAAATGGAGCACATAAACATTGACATTCTAGGCATCAGTGAGCTAAAATGGACTGGTATGGGCCATTTTGAATCAGATAATCATGTGGTCTACTATACCATGAATAAAAAATTAAAGAGAAATGAGGTTGCATTCATCATCAAAAAAGACATCTCAAGATCTGTCATAAAGTACAATGCTGTCAGGGATAGAATAATATCTGTATGCCTACAAGGAAGGTCAGTTAATATGACTGTTATTCAAATTTATGCACCCACCACTAAGGCTACAAGTGAAGATATGGAAGATATTTTTACCAGCTTCTGCAATCTGAAACACATCAAACATGCAATCAGGATGTCCTGATAATTACTGGTGACTGGAATTCAAAAATTGGAAGCAAGGAAGAAGGCTCAGTAGTTGGAAAATATCCCTTGGTGACAGAAATGATATTTGAGATAGCATGATAGAACTTTGCCAGAATAATGACATTTTGACTGCAAATACATTTTTTCATTAACATAAATGGAGGTTATACACATGGAATTCAACAGATGGGACATACAGGACCCAAACTGACCATATTTGTAGAAACTAACAACAGAGAAGCTCAATATCAAAAGTTAGAATAAGCCCAGGTGCTGGTTTTGGATCAGAGCATCAACTGCTCATATAAAAGTTAAAATTGAAATTGAAGAAAATTAGAACAAATGTATGACAGCCAAGGTATGACCTTGAGTATATCCCACCTACATTCAGAGACTACCTCAAGAATAGATTTCATGTGGTAGACAATAATGATCAAACACCAGATGAGTTGTGGCATGACATCAAAGATATCATTCATAAGGAAAACAAAGGTTATTTCAAAGATAGAAATAAAAGAAAAGATCAAATTACTTGTCAAAAGACACTCTGAAACTTGCCCTTGAACATTGAGCAACTAACATAAAAGGAAGACATGATGAAGTTAAAGAATTAAATGTTGTTGTTGTTAGGTGCTGTTGAGTCAAGTCTGACTCATAGTCACCCTATGTACAGCAGATTGAAACACTTCCTGATTTTGTGCCAGGCACATAATCTGATTTATGTTTAATCCCATTGCTGCAGACACTGTGTCAATCCATCTGGTGGAGGGTTTCCTTTTTTTTATTTTTGTTGTTGCCCTGCCACTCACCCAAACATGATGTCTTTCTCCAGGGACTGGTCTCTCTTGACTATATGTCTGAAACAAGTAAGATGTAGTCTGGCCATTCTTGCTTCCAAGGAGCACTCTGGTTGTACTTCTTCTAGGACAGATCTGTTGGTTCTTTTGGCAGTCCATGGTATATTCAACATACATCTCCAGCACCACAATTCAAAACCATCAATTCTTTTCCTGTCTCCCTTGTTTAATGTCCAGCTTTCACAACCGTATGATGAGACTGAAAATACCATGGCATGAGTCAGGCACACCTTTGTCTTCCATGTGACATCTTTGCTTTTTAATACTCTAAAGAGATCTTTTGCCACAGCTTTTTCTAGAGCAATGCATCTTTTGACTTCTTGACTGCTGTTTCCATGGGTGTTGATTATAGAGCCAAGCAAAGCAAAATCTTGGACAACCTCAATCTTTTCTCCATCTATTGTGAAATTGCGTACTGACCCATTTATAAGGATTTTTGTTTTGTTGATTTTTAGTGGCAACCCATATTGAAGCCTATGATCTCTGATCTTCATCAGTGAGTGTTTTAAATCCTCTTCATTTTCAGCAAGCAGAGTTGTGCCATCTGCATAATGTGCTCCATTTCTCTTTTAATGATTTCTAATTTTCCTAGGGGGCTGGGATTTAGCTCAGTGGGTAGAGCGATGCGCTGCAATCTCTGAGGTCCCGAGTTCAATTCCTAGCACCGCAAAAATGGGAGAAGGGCCTGGCAATCCACTCCCAAGGCAATCCCAAAGCACTCAGCCATTGAAAACCCTATGAGGGTCGCTATGACTTGGATACCGACTCGACAGCACCTAATAACAACAACAACAATTTTCCTAGATTCATACTACATACATTTCATGTTCCAATTATTAATGGATATTTACAGTTGTTTCTCCTCATTTGGAGGTCCCTGGGGCTTTATTCCATTTCTGTCATCAAGGTAGACTCTACTTTGAGGAGGCAACTCTTCCCCAGTAGTCTTTTTGGTGCCTTCCAACCTGGGTGGCTCATTTTCTGGCACTATATCTTTCTTTCTTTCTTTCTTTCTTTCTTTCTTTCTTTCTTTCTTTCTTTAACTGTACTGGGGGTTGAACCCAGGGCCTCGCACCTGCATGCTCTGCAAGTGCTGGACCACTAAGCTGCACCCCCAGCCCCCCCCTTTTTTTTTTACTTTTTGAGACAGGGTCTCACTAAGTTACGCAGACTGCCTCTGGTCTTGAACTTGAGATCCTCCTGCCTCCACCTCCCCAGACATTGAGATTACAGGCATGTGACTCTGTGCCCGGCTTCTGGCACTATATCTGGTGGTATTTCTTTGCTATCCATAGGATTTTCAATAGCTAGTTGTTTCAGGAGTGGTTTGCGGTGCCTACTCCCTAATCTGTCTTAGTCTAGAAGCTCAGCTGAAACCTGTCCTCTATGGGTGACCCTGATGATATCTGAGATACCAGTGGCATAGCTTTCAGCCTCATCATAACATACAAGCCCCCGTGTGCTGCAAACTGACATAAAGAATTAAATAGAAGATTTCAAAAGGCAGTTTGCGAAGACAAAATCAAATATTATAATGACATGTACAGAGAGCCAGAAATAGAAAAACAAAAGGAAAAAATACCCTATTTTTCTCAAGCTTAAGGAAGTGAAGAAAAAATTCAAGCCCTGAGAAGCAATAGTGAGGGATTCTACATGGAAAATATTTAATGATGCAGGAAACATCAAAAGAAGATAGAAGGAATATACAGTCATTAAACAAAAAGAATTGGTGCACAGCCAACAATTTCAAGAGGTTGCACATAATCAGGAACCAATATTACTGACGGAAAAAGTGGAAGCTACCTTTAAGGAACTAGCAAAACACAAGGCTCCAGGAATTAATGGAATACAAATTGAAATGGATCAGCAAACAGATGCAGTGCTGGAGGTACTCACTTATTTATGCCAAGGAATTTGGAAAACAGCAACCTGGCTGACGCAAAGAGATCCATATTTGTCTCTATTCCCAAGAAAAGGGATCCAACCAAATGTGGAAATTATCAAATGATAGCATTAATATCACACACAAGCAAATTTGCTAAAGATCATTCAAAAGTGACTGCAGCAGTATATAGACAGGGAACTGCTGGAAAACCAAGTCAGATTCAGAAGAGGGTGTGGAACCAGAGACCACATTGCTGATCTCACATGGATATTAGATGAAAGCAGAGAATACCAGAAAGATGTCTATGTTTTATTTACTATGCAAACACATTTGACTGTGTGGATCATAACAAATTATGGATAACATTGCAAAGAATGGGAATGTCAGAGCACTTATTTGTACTCATGAGGAATCTATACAGGGACCATGAGGTAGTTGTTGGACAAAGACAAGGAAATACTGCCTTATTTAACATTAGTAAAGGTGTGTGCATTAGGGTTGTGTCATTTCACCATGCTTCTTCAATTTCTGTGCTGAGCAAGTAATCTGAAAAGCTGGACTTTATGAAGGAGAATGTGACATCATGATTAGAGTAAGACACCACTCTGCTTGGTGAAAGTGAAGAGGATTTGAAACATTTATTGATGAAGATCAAAGAACACAGCCTTCAGTATGGATTGCACCTCAAAATCAACAAAACAAAATCTTACAACTAACTGGGTCTGTATGCAACTTCCTGATAAATGGAGAAAAGACTGAGGTTGTCAAAGACTTTGCTTTACTTGTCCTACAATCAACATCCACAGAAACAGCAGTTAGAAAATGAAAGGACACATTGCATTGGGAAAAGCTGTTGCAAAAGACCTCTTTAAAGTGTCCAAAAGTAAAGATATCACATTGAAGATGAAGGTGCGCCTGACTCAGGCCATGATATTTTTAGTCACATCATATGGTTGTGAAAGCTAGACATTGAATAGGGGAAATAGAAGAATTGATGCTTTTCAGTTGCAGTTCTGTAGACAAATATTGAATGTACGTTGGACTGCAAAAAGAACCAACCAATCTGTCCTAGAAGTGCAACCAGAGTGCTCCTTGGAAGCAAGGATAGCTAGACTGTGTCTGACACATTTTGGAGATGTCAGGAGGAGCCAATTCCTGAAGAAGCACATCATGTTTGGGAGAGTGGCAGGTCAACGCAAAAGAGGAAGACGCTCAACTAGATGATTGACACAGTGTCTGCAACAATGGACTTAAACATAAATAAGAACATGTGCCTGGCCCAGAATCAGGGAGTGTTTCATTCTCTTGCACATAGATTTTCTGTGAGTCAGATCTGACTCAATGATACCTAACATCAACAACCTCAATTGATCTCTAATTTTATTCCATTGTGGTCAGATAAGATACAAGGAATGATTTATATTTTCTTTGTATTTGTTAAAATTTACTCTGTGCCCTAAAATGGAGTGTATGGTGTGGTTTAGCTCAGTTGGTAGATTTGTACTCTGTACTCTCTGAGGACTGGGTTTTGATCCCCAGCACTGTAAAAACAGAAAGAGGATATGGCAATCCACTCCCAAAGCAATCCTGAAACAATCAGCCATTGAAAATCCTATGAGGGTTTGTATGATTTGGACCCGATTTGACTGCACCTACCATCAATTTTAGAAAGTGTCACAGGTGTTGCTGAGAAGAATGTATACTCTGCAGCTGTTGAGTCAAATATTCTATAGATATTTGTTTAGTCCTATCGCCCAATGGTGCTGTTTAACTTTGAGGTTTCCTTTTTGATTTTTTTGTTTGGAGGGTCTGTGTATTGAGAAAAATGGACTGTTAAAATCACCCATTATTATTGTATTTGGATCTATCTGTCCTTTAATGTCCAATAGTATTTGTTTTATGAAATTAAGTTATAATTACTGTGTCTTATTGATGGATTATTCCATTTACTAATATATAGTGACCTCTATCTCTTTAGATATGCTGAATTCTACTTTGTCAGCAGTATAACAATCTCTATACCCCTACTTTCTTTTTCCCCTCCCTTTCTTTTCCATTCCTTTCTTTTCTTTTTTCTTTTCTGTTTTGTTTTCTCTTTCTTTCTCTTTTCTTCTTCTTTCTTTCTTTCTTTCTTTTTTAATCTTTCTTTCTTCCTTTCTTTCTCTCTTTGTTTCTTCTTTCTTTCTTTACAATTTCAGTCTGTGCATGTCAATAGATAATTGGATCTTGTTTTTTAATCCACTCATCTAGTCTGCATCTTTTAACTGGAGCATTAAGACTATTTACACTTAGGGTTGTTATTGAGAGGAATTTGGTGTTTCCTGTAATTTTGTTGGTTGTTTTTCTACTTGATTCAAATATTGATTGTTCTTTTCTTTCTCCCTGGATCATGTTGGGGGTTTGTTGGTTTATTAAGTTGGGCATACTTTTTTCTTTCTTAGTTTTCATTTGTTCATGTGTTCCTCTCATGGGATTTATTCTTTCCTGAGTTTTCCTATTCATGTCTATCTTTCTTCTAACTCTATGTGTAGGATTCTTTTACATATCTTCTGCAATGATTTACTGGTTGTGAATTGTTTAAGTTTGTGTTTATTTTGGAAGGGCATTATTTCTCCATCAATTTTAAGGAACAATTCTACTGGAAATAATAGTCTTGTTCATCAGTTACTTGCTTTCAAGGCTTAAAGTATGTCATTCCCTGCTTTCCTGGCTATTAGGATTGCTATTGAGCAGTTTGAAGTTTTTTTCAATGGATTGCCTTGGTGAGTGGACATTTTTCCTTTGCAGACTTTAAAACTGTTTATTTGCTTTGTAGATTAGCATTTTAACTATATGCTGAATTTATTCAATGTGGATATGTTCTTTTCTTGTCATATCTATTTAAAGTTCTAAATGCTTCTAGTGTTTGGGTGTCTAATTCTTCCCCCAGGTTAGAAAAGTTTTCTGTTATTATTTCATTGAGTGGGTTTTCTATGCCTTCAGTTTTAGTCTCAGCTCTTTTTTCTACCCCATGGACTTTTAGGTTTTGTCCCTTCATCATGTCCCAGAGTTCTTAAAGGTTGTGTTCTTATTTATTTATTTATTTATTTATTTATTTATGTCTGTGTTGGTATCTGACTGTAGTATTTCTTCTACTTGGCTTCCATCCCTGATATTCTTTCTTCTGCTTGATCCAGTCTGCAGGTATTACTTCCTACTGTGGTTTTTATTTGGTCTATTCTAGTTTTCATTTCCAGCATTTTTTTTCAAGATCTCAATTTTCTTGATGAATTTTTCTTCCATTTTACTTATTTTTCTATCTAGTACCTCAATTGAATTGCTCATTTCATTCATCTGCTTATTTGTATCTTTGAGGTCACTTATTATTGTTATTAGCAGAATTTTGAATTCTTTGGCATATCCAGTGTTTCAGTATGTTTGGATTCAATTATTGAAGAGTTATGATCTTCCTGGGGAGTCATGTCTTCTTATTTTTTCATAATTCTTATAATTCTATCTTGTAATTTTTGCATCTGTTGGGATGGTTTTCTCCTCCCATTTTAATTCAGAGTTTTCTTAGTGTACAGTCTTCTCTTAGGGGTTTGATTCCTAGTATTGCCCTGAGAAAAGAATTCAAACTACTTTTACAGCAATAACTCCAACAAAAATCAGATTTATAAATATAACTAAATTCAATTGAAGTGAGCCATTACCTAACCAATTACCATAGGAAGGTAGATGGTAAGGATAGTGTACAGTAAGCTATGAAGTTGAAAAATAATTTATAGTAAAGGTAAAAATAATAGATGTAGAAAAGTAAGAGAGGAGATAAGGAAAGAGGAGGAAAAAAAGAAGCAATATTGGATAGAAGAAAGGGGAAATATCAGGTACAAAGGAGAATGTTAGGAAGTAACTAAGAGAAAAGAATGTAAAAATACAAATTTGATTGCCCAGTATAGAAAAATCATATATAGAAAATGATATAAATATGAGACTAATAAAAATATAAACATAAAAGTTTGTTTTTTCTTTACAAATAAACTTGAGTACAATTAATACTTCTGAGAGAGACAGAGTTCCCCTAACCTGCCTGCATTAGAGCCAATATACAGATGATTTTTCTTCTTTCTGCTGTGTAGACTTTCCTGTTCTGCATGAATTCAGTTGTGGTAACCTTTATTGTACTTTATTATGCACTTTCTCTCCTTCTCTCATAGGATCGGAGCTCCTCTTTTGTTACTTGACATTTATCATCCATGGGATTACACAGAGGCTGCTTCTAGTTCACTACCCTCCAAATTGGCTCCTTTCACTTACTAATACACAGTTCAGTTTTCTATATGTCTTTGCACAGCTTGATAGCTCATTTCTTTCTAGTACTTTATAGTATTCCATTGTCTGGATGAGCCACAGTTTGCCCACTGATTAAAAGACATTGTGATTGTTTCAAAATTTTGCCAGTTATGAATAAAGCTACTATAAACATCCATATGCAGACTTTTATGCAGACTTTCTAACCCTTTTGGGTAATTTTTGGGGTTATATGCTAGTTATATGTTTAGTTTTATAAGAAACTGACAAACTGTTTTCAAAATTAGTTATATTATTTTGCATTCCCATCATTGATGAATGAAAATTCTTGTTTCACATCTTCATCAGAATTGGGAGATGTCAGTGTTGTGGATTTTGGCTATCCTTATAGATATATACTGCTATCTTATTATTTAATTTATATTTCCTTGATGACAGGTGATGAACATAATTTGGTACACTTATTTGTCATGTGTACATCTTCTTTGGTAGAATGTCTGTTAAGGTCTTTGATTTAAGTCTAATCTTATTCATTTTTTATTGTTGAGTTTAAGAGCTCTTTGTACATTTTGAATAGCAGTCTTCATTAGATATGTCTTTTGCAAATATTTTCTACCACTATGTAACTTCATTTTTATTCTCTTGAAAGTATGCTTCACAAGGCAAAAAAGTTTAATTCTAATGAAATGTTGGTTTTCAATTCTTTCTTTCATGGAGGTCTTTGGCATTGAATGTAAAAAGTCACTACAGACTCCAGGTCATCTAGATTTTCTCCTGTTATCTTCTAGGAGTTTTATAGTTTTGCATTTTCTTTTTTTTTTTTTTTTTTTTTTTTTTTTTTTTTTTTTTTTTTTTTTTTTTTTTTTTTTGGATCCATTTTGAGTTTGGTTTTGTGAAGAGTGTAAGGGTAGAATTTCTATGAATGGTATATCTATAGTTTTAAAAACTTGGCATTTGGATATCCAGTTATTCTCATTGTTGTTGTTGTTGTTGTTGTTGTTGTTAGGTGCCGTCGAGTCGGCATCCGACTCATAGCGACCCTCATAGGGTTTTCAACGGCAGACTGTTTCAGGATTGCCTTGGGAGTGGATTGCTAGGTCCTTCTCCCACTTTTGTGGTGCTGGGAATTGAACTCGGGGCCTCAGAGACTGCAGTGCAGCGCTCTACCAACTGAGCTAAATCCCAGCCCCAAAAGCATTTGTTTAAAAAACTATCTTTTAGCCGGGCGTGGTGGCACACACCTGTAATCCCAGCAGCTCAGGAGGTGGAGGTAGGAGGATGGCAAGTTCCACACCAGAGGCAGTCTGTGTAATTTAGCGAGACCCTGTCTCAAAAAGTAAAAAAATGGTCTGGGGGGTACAGCTCGGTGGTTCAGCACTTGAAAAGCATGCAAGCACAAGGCCCTGGGTTCAACCCCCAGAACCACACACACACACACACACACACACACACACACACACACACACACACACAAAAGACTATCTTTTCTCCATTGTATTGGTTTTGTTTCTTTGTCAAAGATCAGCTAACTATTTTTATGTAGTTCTACTTCTGGGTTCTCCTATCTGTTCCATTGGTCTGTTTGTTTATTTCTTCACCGGTATCATATTTTCTTGGTTACCATAATTTTAGAGTAAGTCTTAACATCATTGTTGTTTTAGGTGCCCTTGAGTGACATCTGACTCATAGTGATCCTATGTACAACAGAATGAAACTCTACCTGATTTTGTGCCACACACATGATCTTTTCAATGTTTAAGCCCATTGATGCAGCCACTGTGTCAATCCATCTAGTTGAGAGTCTTCCTTTTCTTCATTGACCTGACACTCTCCCCATATGCTGTCCTTTTCCAGGGATTGGTTCCTCCTGACAATATGTCCAAAATATGTAAGATTCAGTCTAGCCATCCTAGCTTCCAAGGAGCGCTCTGGTTGTGCTTCTTCTAGGACAGATCTATTGGTTCTTTTGAAGCGCATGGTATATTCAATATTCATCTCCAGAACCATAATCCAAAAGCATCAACTCTTCTCATGTTTCCCTTAGTCAATGTCTAGGTTTTAAAACGGTATGATGTGACTGAAAATACCATGATGTGAGTCAGACACACTTTCATCTTCAATGTGCTATCTTTATTTTTCAACACTTTAAAGAGGTTTTTTGAAAGAACTTTTCCCAATGCAATGTGTCCTTTGACTTATTGATTGCTGTTTCTGTTGGTGCTGATTGTAGAACAAAGTAAAGCAAAATCTTGGACAACTTCAATCTTTTCTCCATTTATTGGAAATTTGTATACAGGCCCAGTTATAAAGATTTTTGTTTTGTTGATGTTGAGGTGCAATCCATACTGAAGGCTATGTTCTTTAAACTTCATCAGTAAATGTTTCAAATCCTTTTCAGTTTCACCCAGGAGAGTTGTGTTATCTGCATAATGCAGGTTGCTAGTGAGTCTTCCTACACTCACGATGCCATGTTCTTCTTCATAAAGTCCAGCTTTTCAGATTATTTGCTCAAAAATAGAGATTGATGAAGTACAGTGAAAGGAGACAGCCCTGAAGCAGACCATTCTTGATGTTAAACCAGGCAGTGTTTCCATGTTCTGTTGAAATGACTACTTCAAGGTCCATGTAGATTCATCATGAGAACAAATAACTGCTCTGGTATTCCCAATTCTTCACTATATTATCCATAATTTATTGTGATCCATACAGTCTAATGCCTTTGCCTAGTCAATAAAACATAAACATCTTTTTGATGTTCTCTGCTTTCGGCTAATATCCATCTGACATCAGCAGTTATGTCCCTGGTTTCACACCCTCTTCTGAATCTGGCTTGGTTTTCCAGCAGTTCCCTGTCTATATCCTGCTGCAGTCACTTTTGAATGATCTTTAGCAAAATTTTGCTTATGCATGATATTAATGCTATCATTTGATAATTTCCACATTTGGTTGGATCCCCTTTCTTGGGAATAGGGACAAATATGGATCTCTTACAGTCAGTTGGCCAGGTAGTTGTTTTCCAAATCTCTTGGGATAAAAAGTGAACTACATCTCAATTTGTATTCCATCAATTCCTTGAGGCTTGTGTTTTGCTAATTCCTTAAAGGCAGCTTCTACTTTGTCCTTCAGTACTAATCATATGCAACCTCTTGGAATGGTTGGCTATGTACCAATTCTTTTTTGTATAATCACTCTGTTTTCCTTCCATCTTCTGATAATTCCTGCATTATTAAATATTTTCCCTGTAGAATCCCTCACTATTGCCTCTGAGGGCTTGAATGTTTTCTTTAATTCCTTAAACTTGAGAAAAACAGAGCATGTTTTTTTCTTTTATTTTTCTATATACAGCTTTTGCACATTCATTATAATATTTGATTTTGTCTTCTCAAACTACCTTTTGATATCTTCTCTTATTCTTTAACTTCATCATATCTTCCTGTTACTTTGTTATTGTTGTTTTTAGGTGCCCTTGAGTTAGTACCTGAGTCCTAGTGACCCTACATACAACAGGAGAAACAGTATTGTTACTGCTTCTCTGCTATTCATAAGGTTTTCAAAGGCTGATTGTTTTTTGGGAGGGGGTTGCTGGGTCCTTCTCCCAAACGTATAGTACCTGGTGTTCCTAGGCAGTCTCCCACCCAAGTACTAACCAGGCAGGACCCTGCTTAGCATCTGAGATCTGAGGGGATCTGATGTCACAGTGGTATGGCTGCAGGCTCCTTTTACTTTAGCTGCTCAATATTCAAGGGCATATTTCTGAGTGTCTTTTGATGATGTAACTTGGCCTTTTCTTTTTTTCCTGTCTTTTAAGTAACCTTTTGCTTTCCTTATCAATGATGTCTTTGATGTCATGCCACAACTCATCTGATGTTTGATCATTATTGTCTAACACAGAAAACTTGTTCTTGAGGTGGTCTCTGAATTACGTGGGGTATACTCAAGGTGATACCTTTGCTCTTATACAATTGTTCTAATTTTTTTAAGGTAGTGTTAATCTTCCCACTCTACTCTTTCTCTTCAATATCAGTTAGTTATTCTGGATATTTTGTGTCTCCATTTAAACTTTAGGATTAGCTTGTTAATAAATACCCAAACTGGAAGTTTTATTAAAATTACTTTGAATCTATAAACCTGGCTTGGAACAAGCACCATCTTGAAAATATGTTTTATTATCTATGAGCATGCAATATCTCTTCATTTATTCAGTTATTTTTTGAATGCTTTTATCAAGCTTTATAATTTCCTTCATACAAAATATGTACATATTTTGTTAGATTTTCTTTTTTGCCTAAAGTATTTCATATCTGGGGAAGATGCTAATATAAGTGTAATATATTTTTACTTTCAAATTCCATTTTTTGCTGGAATATAGGAAACTGATTAAGTTTTGAATATTAACCTTTTACCATAAAACCTTGTTTGGGAGAGTCCCAGGTCAACATAAAAAAGGAAGACCCTCAAATAGATGAATTGACACAGTGGCTATAATAATGGGCTTAAACATAAAAAAGATCATGTGCCTGGCACAGAGTCAGAGAATGTTTCATTCTGTTGTATGTAAGGTAGCTATGAGTTGGACCCAACTCTATGGCACCTAACAACATACAACCTTGCTATAATTTTCACTAGTTGCACAAATCTTTTTGTCATTGATTTCAGATTTCTACTATGTCATTTGTGAACAAAGACAGTTTTATTTCCTCCTTTCTAATCTGTATGTATTCAAATTTTTCTTATTTTATTGTATTAGCTAGAACTTTTAACATGATGCTGAAATGTAGTGATAAATGGTACATTCTTACTTAGTCCTGATCATAGTGGGGAAGCTTCTCATTTGTCATCATTAGATATTATATTAGCTGTAAATATTTTTTATGTGTTCTCTCTCAACTTGAGAAAGTCCCCCCACCCATTACTAGTTTTCTTATAGTTGGATTTTTTTCAAAAGCTTTTCCTGAATTTATTGATATTATCATATCATCTTTTTCTTCTTTAGATTTTTGGTGTGATATGTTGTATTAATTGTTTTAAAATGTCAATCTAGTTTTGCATACCTGTGGAAAATCCCACTTGGGCATTATATATAACTCTTTCATATTATATAGTTTTCTAATATTTTGTTAAGGATCTTTACATTTCTGTTTATGAGAGATATTGCTGTGCTGTTTTCCTTTGTTGTAGTGTCTTTATCTTATTTAGCTATTAGGGTAATCTTGGTGTCATGAAATGAGATGAAAAGTTTCAAATATTTCTGTCTCTGGTTTTATTTGAAAAGATTACAGAAAACTGGTATAATTTCTTCTTTAAAAGTTTCATAGAACTCACCAGGAAAAAGCAGCCTTACTTTTCTTTTTGCAATGCTATTGATTATCAACTGAACACTTTTAATATATATAAATTTCTTTGAACTATCTATTTTCCTATCAAACTGCATTTTAGTAATTTATGTCTTTCAAGGAATTGGTACATTTCAACTAAGTTATCAAATAACCCTATATCAATCCATAATGTTTTTTTCATGTAATTTTCATGCACATGGAATCAGTAGTGATAATTATGTTTTCATTTATAATATATTTTTTTGCCATTTCTCATTTTCATGGCTAGCCTAGCTAGAATTTTATCAATTGTATTGATCTTTTTTTTAAAAAATCTTATGTTTTTATTTACTGTATTGATTCACTTAATTTCATTTCTTAATTTCATTGATTTCTGCCATAATTTTTATTCTCTTTTATCACCTTAGGCTTAACACTTACTTTTTTTTTTTAATCTTCCTAAGGAAGAAGATTGAGTGGTTGTTTTCTCATATTTCTTTTCTTTTCACCTCCCTTCCTTTCTTTCTGGCTTTGCTAGCACAATAGCTGCCTCATCTTTTGCTCACTCTTCCCTGGGCTACAAATTACTTGCAGCCTTGCATTTGGAGTTCAAGGATGGAACTCCCTGCTCTTTCTGGTTTCAGGAAAACATTGTACTTCCTCCCCTGTTTGTGCCTTCCTCCTCCTTTTACAGAATTTCAAATTACTTGAGCATTGAACAATTTATACTGTTCTACTTTTAAGAATTATCTCCTGGTTGTTGTCTGTTTATCTGACATATGACCACTTCATTCTCTTGACCTCAGTTATTTGGATAAGGAAATTACTTCTTTTTATTTTAAAGCTATAGAAAAAAGGGCAGAGTCCCTCTTGGCATTTTTTTAGTTTTGTCTTCAGTTTGGTATTGAAATAAAAGTACATAATCTTCGTTGGAGGCTAAAGCATCCTTTAAAGAAGTAAATCTCCTGGGAGAAAAGATAACCTTCCAGTTATTATGAAATGCTTACTCATAAGTATGTTCCATTATAACAAATTAGCCTTTGAAGAGCTTTTAGAATTCCAACATTAAGAATTATTTCTTGCAGAAAAAGAATTTTTCTTTTCTTTTCATGGTGTGATTACAAATTATTTCTCATGCTGTCTGTTTTTCAGAATCAGGGCAATGAAGAATCCTTCCACTTCCTCTGTTGAAAAAGGAACTGAAGGAAGGAACTGAAGTCATTAATGGTTCTGATGAAATTAGGAAACTCATACTCTCCCATCTCCAAAGAGAATATGTTAGTGGTTTTAACAGCTTAAAAGTCTCTCTCAACTTCCTTCTGTGTTCATTAAGAAAACACGTGAGAAAGTCCCATATGGAAAGTATGGATTTTCTTTCTCCTTTAATCACATAAAGTAGTTTCTTGTCTCTTCTTTCCTTTCTGCTGGAGTGAAATGGGCTAAACCACAGGCTACTGTGCTTCAGTGCATTCTGGTCCATCTCTACCACTGATTAATTGCCACTTGCTTACATGCAGAGGTAATTCGCTCTTATGCTTCTAGAAATGTGTTGACCTCTTCTCCTAAGTAGGTTTACAGAGCTTTTGACCAAAGTTTCTAGGCACTTTGTCAAAGATTTACTGTCCATAATGAAGACAGGAGAGACTACAAGTACTAAAAGCAAAGCTCAGAGCTGTGGGGAGATATATTTTCAAGATAGGAGCAGCTTTGCAGGATCAACTGAGAGATTATGTTATCAAGCATGGCTAAGGGCTTCAGGAGGGCTCATGTGGGCTGTACTTCCATATAACATTGTACTACAGATCTAAACATTTTATTCTTTTTTAATGAATTATTTATGATGCCAAGCAATTTTTTTTTTGCAGTACTTAGGTGTTGACCCCATTATGTACTTTACATACTTTACAAGTGCTATACTATTGGGCTGCACCCCCAGACCATTTTTTATTTTTTATTTAGAGTCAGGATTTCACTTAGGCTATCTCTGGCTCAAACTTGAGATCCTCATGATTTAGCCTCCTGGGTTGCTAGGATTAGAGGCATGTGCTACTGTGCCCAGATCAAACAAAACTTTTTTGAAAAGAAGAATATTTCATTAAAAACATTTGGAGCTTTGAGGTAAACATATTTATTTAAGACCTAAAAGAGTCAAAGTCAGTGATTGCCACAAATGTCTTATATATTAGAAATAAATGTTTAGATGGATTTAGCACTGTCAGACTATTCCATTTTCTACAGATATTTCCCAACAGAATGGTAACCTTTAAGGCAATAATTTTCCCTGTAGTATATAATTTTAAAAACAGTATAATTTTTGCATTCATATTATAGCTGTGTCATTTCTTTTAAACAGTTTCTTTCCTTGATGTACGTATTCCTAGGATATAGTGTTTGTTGAATCTTTTGTTTCCTGTATGCTGCATTTTCCCATTTGATTTTGAGCACCACTTATAAAAATTAAATTTCAGAAGCTGGTGCATGTATTTGTGATGAATGAAGCTCAGATATTAATGCAAATATGTAACATCTACATGAATATCTAAATTCTAAACTGTGGATTTTGCAGTGGTCTGTATGATTTTCTTGTGACAGGTTTGCTTTCCCAATTATATTTTTGGTTAGGCTTACATTAAATTCCACATCCTTTCTTAAGAATACATATTGGGAAATAGACACTGATAAGGCAGCTGAGAGCAATACTCATGCATAGCAGGTGCTAAATATTTACTGGCTGAAGTAAATAAAGGGATGTTGCTGAATTAATCCTTTAAGAAAAATCAAAGCAACAAATCTTTAATCAAGTGCCAATAATTGAGAATATATGATATTTAGTGTGGATATCTGAGAATATGTGGGCTGGGATTTAGCTTAGTTGGTAAGGCACTGCTCTGCAGTCTCTGAGGTCCCGAGTTCGATTCCCAGATCCACAAAAATGGGAGAAGGACATGGCAACACACTCCCAAGGCAATTACGAAACAATCTGCCGTGGAAAACCCTATGAAGGTCGCTATGAGTCAGACACTACTTGACGGCACCTAACAATATCTGAGAATATATCATATTTTTTGATTTTTTCATAATCATGACATATGACTCTTTGTTTTATCCCATCTACTTGTCTTTTTATGGTAATATTTTTCTATATATCCTTGGGTTCCAGTTCTGTTTAAGATAGAAACTTTCTGTAGTGAACTTTCTTTTTACCTTGTCAGAACTATCACATGAATTTTCTAGACCATCTATAATAATGCCATCTTTAGCTTTTTTTCTTTTATTATGATCTGACCTTTGTATAGGATTTTTTCCTTCTTATAATTTTGATTCAGCTCCCACATATGCATGAGAACATGTTTCTCTTTTTGAGCTTATTTGTGTTGGTTCACTTAAAATAATTTTCTCCAATTCCATCCATTTTGCTGCAAATGGCATTATTTCATTTTTTGATTGCTGAGTAGTATTCCATTTTGTATATGTACCATAGTTTTTTTTTATCCATTCTTCTGTTGATGGGCACTTTGGTTGATTCCATATCCTTGCTATTGTGAAAAGTGCTGCATTGAACATGGAGATGCAGGTGTCTCTGTGGTATAATGACACAGCATCAGATGTTTTTTATAACATCTAGAAAGATTTGATTGATACTCTCAGGATTGCACCTCAATATCAGCAAAACAATAATCTTTACAACTGGATCAGTATGCAACTTCCTGATAAGTAGAGACAATAGTGAGGTTGTCCAAGACTTTGCTTTACTTGGTTCTACAATCAACAGCCACAGAAGGAGCAGTAAAAATCAAAAGATGCATTGCATTGGGAAAAGCTGTTGCAAAAAAAAAAAATTCTTTAAAGTGTTGAAAAATAAAGATGTCACACTGAAGATTAAGGTGTACCTGACTCATGCCATGGTATTTTTAGTCACATCATAGGTTGTGAAAACTGGACAGTGAACAAGGGTGATAGGAGAAGAATTGATGCTTTTGAGTTATGGTGCTGGAGATGAATATTGAATATACCATGGACTGCCAAAAGAACCAACAGACCTGTCCTAGAAAAGTGTAACCTGAGTAATCCTTTGCAGCTAGGAAGGCTAGACTGTGTCTGACATATTTTGAACCTGTTGTCAGCAGGGATCAATCCCTGAAGGACATCATAGTTGGAATATTGGCAGGTCAATGAAAAAAAGGAAGACTCTCAACTAGATGGCTAGAAACGGTATCTGCAACAATGATCTTTTTTTTTTAAGAAATTTTTAATGTACATCTTAATGTGTTTCATTTTGACATGCTTTTCATTGTGACATTTCCATATATGCATTTTGATACACATTATTCATATAGGTTACCCCTTACCCTCCCCTATGCTTCCCCCTCCCACCCTTCCCATCTAAGTTTCCCATCTAAGTCTTCCCTATCTTTTACTTAGTAGTTTTTTTCTATATGTCCTTGGGTTCCATTTCTGTTTAAGATAGAAACTTTTCCTGTAGTGGTCTTTGTTTTTATTTTGTTAGAACAATTACATGTGATTTCTAGTACATTTATATTGACATCATTCTTATCTCCCCCCCCTTTTATTATGATCCGACCTTTGAATAGGATTTTTCCTTCTTGTAATTTTGAATCAGCTCCCTCATTTGAGTGAGAACATGTGTTGTTTCTCTTTCTGAGCTCGTGTTCATTCACTCAAAATAATTTTCTCTAATTCCATCCATTTTGCTGCGAATGACCTTATTTCATTTTTCTTGATTGCTGAGTAGTATTCCATTGGGTATATGTACCATAGTTTTTTATCCATTCTTCTGTTGAAGGGCACTTTGGTTGATTCCATATCCTTGCTATTGTGAAAAGGGCTGCATTGAACATGGAGATGCAGGTGTCTCTGTGGTATGATGACCCATCTCCCTTTGGGTAAATTCCCAATAGTGTTATAGCTGGGTCATATGGTAGATCTATTTTTAATTTTTTGAGGTACCTCCATATTGATTTCCACAGTGGTTACACCAATTTACAGCTCCACCAACAATGTAAGAGTGTTCCCTTTTCCTCGCAACCTCACCAGCATTTGTTGTTGTTTGTTTTATTGATCTTGGCAATTCTTACTGGTGTAAGGTGAAATCTCAGAGTTGTTTTGATTTGCATTTCCGTAATGGCTAGGGATGTTGAGCACTTTTTCATGTGCTTCATGGCTTTATGGACCTCTTCATTTGAGAACTGTCTACTCAGTTCCTTTGCCCATTTGTGTATTGGGTTGTTTGGTTTTTGGGGAGTTTTTTTCTTGAGTTCTTTATAAATTCTAGTAATTAGACCTTTGTCTGATGTATAAAATGCGAAGATTTTTTCCCA